>JAQYXR010000413.1:0-92739 GCA_030545055.2 Neoaliturus tenellus
AAAAAAAAAACTAAATGAAACGCTTGAGGCGATGGACTGCATAGTTTTGAAAACAAACAAAGAAGAATGTTTCCTTATTGAAAACGACAAAGAAAATCACATGATCATCTTGGGCTGTCAAACGAATATAACAGCGCTAAGAAACAGTTCTTCAATCCTAATTGGTGGGACATTTGAATACACTTGCAAGTTTTTAAGCAATTATTCTCCTTCCTGATAGTTGAAAACGGACATTATGTACAGGTTTTGTTTTGCATGTTAAATGACAAAAAGGCAACTTATAAAGTACTTTTCAAGAAGATAAAAGAACTAACCTCACAAACAACATTCCGGAAGATTATTGTTGATGTTGATTGCGAGTTAGCTATTCACAATGCAATCAGAGACGTTTGGCCGACACTAAGATATTCGGGTGTCGATTCCATCTTAAGCAGAACTGGTAAGTTAATACAATATACTCTTATATAATTCAGTTTTGAAAATTTTCGGACGGCTAAATCTAAGTTCTATTGGGCCTATTTCAATCATCAAACTCTGGATCCACAATTTTCGTATATTTGTTGCAGAATCTATATAGGCCTGTTTACAGCCCATGGAATCAATTAACTGAAACAGACACTACAAATTGTAATATTTTTTATATTGCCATAAACCAATTAATCTTTGCTGATTATGTAATAAGACTCAACCCAATTATAATTCAATAATAATTAATGTGTGGGTCGTTTTATATCTTCAATAAATATCACAAAAAATATTCAAGAAATATTCGTCCAAGATTTGTTTGTTATTTTGTTTTAGGTACAGCAAAATCCACATTCTAGGACTTGTTTCGGTATACAGGAATGAGAAAAATGATCCAGAATTGTCGTAGGGTCCAATTGGCTACACAGGATCTTAGGATTGCCCTACCTAAATGAAGATTAAGTTGGGGATTGCTTCGCGGAGGATTTCATGTCCAGACTGCCATCAGACGACCCGCGAATGGTTATATTTTCCGATTAGTTAGTTGACTTTTACATTAACGAAACTTCCGTCTACCCACCAGCACTGTGGGCATCATTCACGGAAGAAGAGGTTACCAACAACCCCTGCGAATCCTTCCATGCCCACCTAAGAGAAAAATTTTATTCTCCTCACCCTAATATATTCACTTTCACGGACAAATTGGTTGAGATGCAGGTATCCACATACGTAAAATTAAATTCGCTCAAAGAAAAGCCGAGACCCAAAAGTAAACGGTTTGTTCTAAGTCAGAAAGTGCTTATTGAGGCAAGGGTATATTTAAGTGGTATATTATGTAGGGAAGAATATTTAACGAAGGTTAGTGGGCGATACAACAAAAAGTAGACGTTTAAGAAAAATTCATGTAAAGTTTGTTTCAATTAATGTAAATATATTAAATTAACACACATTTTGTTTTGTCTATTCCCTTTTTGCACTCGTTTTATAATAAATTCATAACACAGTGTCTATTTAAAATATAGTATTGTATATTTAGTATAGTATTCATTCAATATACAGGGTGGAAAAAAGTCTGGAAACGGTTTAATATCTTAAAAAGTATTTAAGTAACAAAACTAAAACTTTGCAAATTGATTTTGGGCCTTAAAGTCTATTTCCCGAAACAATTATTGACCTTGGACCCCCAAGGGGGGACGTCCCATGAGGAGTCAGAAGAAAATCTTAAATGTAAGCATAGGTCAAGATGTACATCATTTTAAAGGCCTTGTCTAGCTGAGTAGAATGCCGCAAACCGCACTTCAAAAGCTTCACCCGTTACAAAATGGTGGCTAATAAAATCATAAAAAATATACCAATAACGGTTTCGTTTCTACTGTACTGCCTTGAAAAGCACTACTACAATCCAACAATGAAATACGCACAATAATCCAAACACATGTTTAACACTCACTGATCTAGTTTGTTGGGTTCACCAAAGATTGACCCAGCTGGCTGTGTAGATTATGTTTGTTTACATTTTCTAGTGTGTGAAGGAAAAAAAGTATTTTTATCTTTAGAATTAGTGTATTATAATTTGGTATTAACCAGTATTTTTTTATCTGTAGTGTTTTGCAATCGTAGCTAGTTCCTGATTTGATACCATAATTTTAACTTCAGCGATGTCACTCAACGAGACTGAGAGAATCACACTTTTAATGATGCGTGGATGGGGTGATAATTCTCGATCATATGCAGATGTTGCCCATTTATTTAACGAAACTTTCCCCGAGAGAAACCCCATAGGCAAGTCTAAAGTACAAAAGACAGTAACACCCTTTTTTGAAACAGGAAGTGTTGCAGATAGACCTGGGTCCGGACGGCCAGTCTCGAATGAAGAAGGTTCTCAGAATGTACTACAATCGTTCGTTGAATCTCCCCATGAATCAATACGCAAAGCTGCACAACAACAAGACGTTTCCAATCGGTCAGTTCTGAATATTTTACACGAAGCTAGGTTCAAGTCATATAAAATTCATCTTGTCCAGGAATTACATGAAGACGACTTTGATCGACGATTAGAGTTTTGCGAGGTAATGATGGCCAAAATTGACAGGCATGAAATTGAAATAAACAAAATAGTATTTTCAGATGAATGTTCACTTTCGCACAATGGTACCGTATATATATATATATATATATATATATATATATATATATATATATATATATATATATATATATATATCGTATGGCTCATTCAGCCAGCCACCATGGTTTAAGAATAATAAAATAAATTCTGCGGTGCAGAGCACCTGAGTCAGTATAAGAAAAAATCTGGTAAAAAATGGTACCGTGAATAGACATAATTGCCGCTACTGGAGTGACAATAATCCACGCTGGATGACAGAAGCTCACACCCAACACCCGCAAAAGTTAATGTCTGGATGGGAGTAGTAGGAAGGCAAATAGTTGGGCCATTCTTTATAAATGGCAATTTAAATGGTCCATTGTATCTCGAAATACTACAGAATAATACTGTCCCAAATCTTCAAAACAATTTTGGACCTGATTTGCGTATTTGGTTCCAGCAGGATGGAGCGCCACCCCACTATTCTCGAGATGTAAGAGATTATCTAAATGATACTTTTCCCCAAAGATGGATTGGTAGAAGGGGAACAGTAGAATGGCCTGCTAGGTCTCCAGATTTATCTCCCTTGGACTATTTTGTATGGGGTCATCTGAAGGATAAGGTCTACAAGACAAAACCTACCACTGTGGAGGAGTTGCGAGAACGCATACTTCAAGAATCATACTAGATTCCTGCTGCTAGGATTTACAACGCAATAAATGGGTTTTATCATCGTCTGGCTCATTGTCAAACAACAGGAGAGGAGTACTTTGAACATTTATTGTGAGCAATTGGTAAGACCTAGTTTTCCTCTGCTGTAAAAAATGAACTTCATAAAAGTTGAATGTTTTTTGTAAAACCATTGCTGCAGTGAAAGCCTGACAAAAATTTACAAACCTTACATACACAACAATACAGCGAATGTAGAAAAAACTTGTAAATGATGTAGTAAATATACTCTGTTGCTGTGAAATAAATTTATTTATTATTATTGATATGTAGCCTTAGTGAAAGGTACTTTTATAGAAGTAACTTTTAAAAACTTAGTCATCATGAACTAATAGGATGAATGGTATCTTTTAAATACCATACCTACAGTGGCGAATAATGTAACCATCATTGTACTATTTAGAATTTTTAAACAGCCGCCATTTTGTAACGGGTGAAGCTTTTGAGGTGCGGTTTGTGGCTTTCAACTCAGCTAGTCAAAGTCTTTAAAATGATGTACATTTCGACCTATGCTTACCTTTAAGATTTTCTTCGGACTCCTCACAGGACGTCCTCACATGGAGGTTCAAGGCCAATAATAGTTTCAGGAAATAGACTTTAAGGCCCAAAATCTATTTGCAAAGTTTTAGTTTTGTTACTTAAATACTTTGAAAGATATTAAACCGTTTCCAGATTTTTGTATAGCCAGCTATGGTAATTCTACAGTTTTCAAAAAAATCTTTAAACATCCGCCATTTTGTAACGGGTGAAGCTTTTGAAGTGCAGTTTGCGGCATTCAACTCAGCTAGACAAGGCCTTTAAAATTATGTACATCTTGACCTATGCTTACATTTAAGATTTTCTTCTGACTCCTCATGGGACGCCCCTTGGGGGTTCAAGGTCAATAATAGTTTCGGGAAATAGACTTTAAGGCCAAAAATCAATTTGCAAAGTTTTAGTCATAAGTCATAAGTCATTTATTGCCAGATTTAACAAATATTACAATTTGCATTAGCAATGTCAATAATACAGTGCAATTATTACATTGTTTCCTTATTCTATATATAAAGTTACTTTAACTAAAATAAGAACTTCTTTGTGTCATAAACTAAATAAATTTGAATCTTTTTTATCCGCCAGCCAGGAATTCTCGGACGCTGTAACATGTTTTTTCAATTAAAATGGACTTCATTTCCTTCCTGAATTTTGAGTGATCGGTCTCCTTACGTGGAAGATTGTTATAGAGTTTTATACCGTTATATAAAAATGGTGCTGGAAAAAGGAGGTCGAATGTTTAGGAATTTTACAGTTACTTATTGAGCGAAGTGGGTATGTGAGATGTCTTGAAATTTACTGAGGTTATGCTTAACAAAGGATAGAGTTTCCAAAATGTATATTGAAGGGAAGGTCAAAATTGCTGCTGAGCGAAAAACATTTTTGCAGGTTTGTCTCTTTTGAAGGGAAAATATTACTCTAACTGCTTTTTTCTGAGCTTTAAAGAGAAATAAAGTTCTTTGGTTCTCAGCACCCCAAATAGGTATTGCATAAGATAAGAACGGGTAAATAAGTCCGTAATAAGCAGACAGAAGAACGTCTGCAGAGGCAGTTTCAGCAAGAGTTCGCAGTACAAAAATGCCCATGCTAACTCTTTGGATTACGTGCTCGATATGGAGATTGAAATTTAATTTATGGTCGAGGAAAATTCCAAGAAACTTAACTGATTCAGACGGCTCTACTAAGGTTTGGTCTAGAAGAAGGGAAAGGTTTTGATCTGCAGTAGTTTTACTAGAAATGCAGAAGTTAAGGAAATGATTTTTTTCAGCGTTTATTTTTAACAGATTCTCATGAAACCACTGAATCACGTTGTTTCCCTCCATAAATGCCGCTCTTTCAAGTGACTGTAAGGATGGATTAGATATGGTCAAGGAAGTGTCATCGGCAAAAAGGCATACTTTAGCTTCCATTGTGTTTGCAGGAAGGTCATTTATGAAGACCTGTATAGTTAAAGACCTGTATCATTTTTTCCACCCTGTATAGTTAAAGTCAGTTTTCATGTGTAGTATTCAATATACAGGGTTAGGCAAAAGTCTGGACACCCCCAGTTAACTTTTTAACGCGTTGCAGTAGGAAAACCAAACTCGGCACATGTTAACAACATGAAAAACTGCACTTTTTCATCAACTACACAACTTTGCCCCTGCCCCCAAAATGGGGTATTTTGGGGGCAGCCCCGAAATTTCAAATGTAAACCCCTATTGAGTGACCCTCATTTTAAACGGTCTATCAAGAGAAATTAAATGGCGCAAACCGGAGGTCGATATCTCATCCCTAACCAAAATGGCAGCCATTTCAAAATTTGACATTTGCAAGCAAGTTTAAGTATGGACACCCCCAATTATTTTTTTAACACGTTGCAGTAGGAAAACCAAACTCGGCATATGTTATCAACACAACAAATGCAATTTTTCATCAAATACACAACTTTGCCCCGACCCCCAAAATGGGGTATTTTGGGGGCAGCCCCAAATTTTCAAATGTAAACCCCTATTGAGTGACCCCTCATTTTAAACGGTTTATCAAGAGAAATTAAATGGCACAAACCCTAGGTCGATATCTCATCTCTAACCAAAATGGCAGCCATTTTAAAATTCGAGAAGGGTTAATTGACATTGGGTAAAATTAAATCGGAAAATAGCTTTTTTAGAATCGAGAATTTCTGGAATTATTTTAGAATTGAACTTAGAAGCAGAATAGAACTAGTAGGTTCCATGTATAGTATGAAAGTTAGTCAAAACATGGTATAAGGTTCGAGAATACAATTTAATTAGACTACTCCATGTTATAACTAACTTTGCAGATTAAAAACTGCAGCTTACTCTCTGCGTACTCAGAATAATCTCGTGAATAAATTAATATTCACAAAATTAAGAATTTAACAGTGTCTCTTTAAGCGTGTTTTACATTACTTTGAACATTTCATATTGATCACATTTTCACAGAATATAAAACACATTCATAAAGTTTTATTTATAAAAAATAAGCACTAATATTTTATTTTTCAACCATTCCTTTTTAATAACCCTGTATTTTTCATCAATAGAGTAGTAAGTGCTGTTTTCCGGGCTGCATTCGGTAAGAATTTCTACCAAAGGAAGGAATAACACTTTAGATAACATTGTAATTAATCAATAATAAAAAATTCATTGATGCAAGTTTTAAAAATGTGTTTTTTTCATATATATATATAACACAACCCAAACTCACGCTTTTGGACAAAATGATAACTCATATCTAATATAAATTTTATTGATACTATCATTTATTGCAATTTTTTAAAAGTATTTGAATTTTTTGTTTAGTTTTTAAACAGACCACACTTAACTAAAGATTTACTAAAGATCTCTTAAGTCCATCTCTCAACGTGACCACTTTGTTTTTCTATTTATTGCATTCGTCTACAGTTGTTCAATATTTTGTGGGTAGTATTCATATACCTCACTCTTTATAAATCCACAAAATAATTAATTCAGATTGCTTGAATTTGGGGAACTCGGAAGAATATTCCTGTACTAATTAGTCTATCACCAAACATATAGTGGAAGGTAAATGTACACGCCGAGGTTGAAAATTTAAGCCTGTTGGATTATTATCTTTAAGAAGAAAGGCAGTCTGTAAGACTTATGAAAATAACCCACCAAATGTCGAATAACTCAAGACAAAAATAATAAAGTTAATACAATAAAATAGAAAGAGTTACTTTTAAAAAGAGGTCCAGAAAATTTACCAAACGGAAAAAAGAATTGTATTAATAATAATGGTCTATTTTTAAAACCAATATTAAACCAAATATTCCTGTATTAAAATCCAGTAAATAGTTTTAATAAATGTAAATACAATAAAATGTGTATGTTTCAAGTTAGCATTAATTAATTTCAAATCGTGGGTTGCGTTTAAAGGAGCAACTGTATTTTCCAGTTGCTCATTTGACATGTTGCCGCGAGCTGATATGTTGAAAAACTTCCGTACAGTGTCAAAACATTTTACAAATTTATGTAATATTGTTTTGTTTTATATTTATTTACTACATTCAGCGTTAACTCAGTTTTGACATAAGAGACCAAAACGTTATTAGTTTTATTTTACACAAGGAAATTACTACACACAGTAAGGAAAGAACGCCAATAATAATTGCTATTGTTGAATATTTTCAGGTAAGGATAAGGACGTTGCGAGGCCGAGGAGGAGCTGGCGGCGAGACACGTCCGTCGCTTAACATTCCTCCCTCGACCCTCTTTGTAAACAGTTTTTGTGAACAACCACTTTCATTGTGTTAACTTGTTGAATACAAATATACCAACAAATATTAAGTATATGTTGTTTATTCGTTGATTTTGAAGCCTTTAAAATATTTAGCTTCTTTTACATTCCAACTATTTTTTAGATTGTTTGGCAACTTTCTAGACATATCCTTGTCCTATACTTGATACAGATCAGTAAATTCAGAATGATGTTATTATGCTTTAGTGAAAAGACAATATGAAAAGAGTATTCGTTTCGAAAAACTAAATGAAATTTTCTTAAACAACAAAGAGAAACGCTCTCAAAATAATATTATCAGAAAGCTAATTTGGTATTTTTTCAGAAGTGCATTATGTAAGTCATTTGTCACTGTTAAACGCTTAAGTCAACTTTATTTGTAACACAATTGTTAGCTATCTTGTTATTGTTACAGTCAACCACCAGCAATAGTTTTAATAATCTTCCACTCTCATCCTGAATATTAAAACAATGTAAACATGATTTGGCTTTTCCGCGATCTTTAAAATGCTTATTACTAATTTAACCCTCGAGAGAACGCTAAGCGGAGGAATCCTCCGGGTCAATATTTTTTGTTGTGGGGAATATTTATCTTGGGGTTGACAGCACTGTACTTTTGTGTAGCTGTCGCCCCCCTCCTCATCCAGCATTTTACCTACCTTTATCCCGCTTTCAGCGTCCAGGGTCAGTTTGGCGAGCGCTGTCCTGAGGTGCTGGACGATTCCTCCGTGAGCGTTCTTGTGTGTTTTGTGAACCCGGAGGAAGAGTCCGAGTGCGATCGTTTTTTATTTGGTTATTTGTAATTTTTAGGCTACAGTTGCCATTTTAGATTTGTTTTTATTATAAGTAACTTTTTATTTTCCCGTGTATAATTATTTTAATTGATTGTAGTATCATTGTTATAATATTTAATATACGATTTATGCAGAAAAACCTCATAGTAATTTTTATCTATTCTGATAGTTGAGTTTTATACAAAAGCTTTTTCATTTGTACTCCAAAACGTTATTTTTACTATTTTTCTACTATTTGACAAAATTGTTATTAAAAATATTAAGTTTTACGTAAAAAGAGTGAAACATGTTTTGTATAATCCATAATAGTTATAATAATTACATTTGTTAAATTAAGTTTGCCATTCTTGCTCTGTTTTGGAGGGAAAGAGCGTGAAATCTATTTTATAATCATTTTCTGTTTTTATTTCAAACAATTAAAGTATTTAGAATACATTTTGTGCATTTATTTCAAACCCGGAGGAAACGTCCTTGAGCGAGAGACGGCGTTTTACATTTTAAGCGACCTCTGGAGGTTAAGTAACCTTTTGAGATCAGTTTTGGTCGAAATAGTGTAGTAAGAGTTATAATATGTTGGATCTTTCTTGTTAGCCCCCAAGGGCTAAAGAAGAACTTTTCAAGATTTCCATGAAAGGCTGTGCTTCATAAGGACGTCCCAGAAAAATTGTTCGGTCTGTATTTCGAGCATTGTATAGCAAACCCTTACTCAAATGGAAGAACATGTCGGAAGTTATTTTTTCATAGCTAATTTAATACAGTTTTGTTTTAACTTAAAGATTGATCACCTGCCATTTTTTACCCGGGAATTCTTTTAAGGTCGAATTTTCAATATTGGTCGATACTAATTGTGCTACAAAACTTATGTTTAATTGTAAGATGACATTTTCAACATATATATGCATATTCCAAATACCATCACTTAGTCTGAAAAGTAACAGATTTTTATAAAAACTAATAAATAATAAAATAAAACAACTGATGGTTCAACAACAAGAGATTTTATTTAACATTCTTTGGTGTTATTATATATTTTTTTAAATCATATATTCACAAAATTAGGTTATGACAGTTTTATTATTGTGTTTGTAAGATTTCTTTCTTTTTTTTTGTAAGATTTGTAAGATTTTTGTAAGGCCCTGTGTTTGTAAGATAAAGCGTTTATATCTTTATCCGTTCTGCGTCATTATTTAAACTGGACAATTGACTTCAAACTTCATATCTTGCCTAATTTTTCCAGCTATCACTATCCTGAATCTATTAACACAGGCATAAGCTAATATTTTATCTCAACTAGACCCATTAATCATGGTATTAAATTAAAGCTTCTAATTATATATTAGTTTTTCATATGAATTAAATTGTCCATAGAATAACAAAAAATATTAGGTTACATTGCAATGGCCGTAAATCAGGGCGGAACCGTCTTTAAAACTTGTATCACTGTGTATTTGTTTTTATTATATACTCCATTCTTGTCGAAATAAAAGATTGTATTGTAACATACATAACAAGTAAGACTGATTAGTACATCTTGTCTATTTTACTTGTTACGTTATAATAAATAACTTAAATGTTTATTGAGAATTTATTCTTGTAATGACATAAAGCATTAAATATATTAAACTTTAGCAGAAAAAGGTAACATGAAAACACGTTAACCGGATTGTTAATTAATACTAGGATGTCCTCACATGAGAAATTTGAACCAATTCGAAGGGTTAATTTGTCAATGGCACTATTTGATATTCCACCAAAGTGTTTGGAGCAACTTAATTAAAACTCAATTAAACTTGGTGAGAGTAATATGAAAACATTAATTAGCATTTAGCTTGTTTTGGGAGTTTTTGGAATACAAATGTCACACGTCAAAATGATCAATAAAATGAGATATTTGCTGTAATATTACTTTTTCTTAGAAAAAACATTTCATCATAGGACTATTAACTTTCTAAAGGATATCGTTTATGAAAACTTATTATTAGGTTTTAAAGATTTTTCTCAACAAAACATAGATTTTGCATTATAATAAAGCAAATTAAGGTCATTTTAATAGAAGAATCGCAATAACTCAGTTATTTGTTGTCAGATTCCTAAAAACTTGGTACCATTAGTTATATAATTAAATTTGGCAACTTTTGTGATGTTTAAAACTTTGATGAAATTTACAGATTTTGAGATATTTTAGTTCAAAAATTTAAATGGCCGCCATTTTGAAAATACACAATTTAATTTTTTCCTCAAATGTACATTGATATACTAAAGCTTCATACAAAATACGAACTGAAAACAACTATCCGTTACATAAATAAAAATTAGTGTGGGAACAAAAACCAAATGACGGCTAGCGGCTTAGCAAAAAATATTAGACCCATCTTTGTCCGATGAATTTGTTTGTCTTGACCTAAGGAACAAATCTCCATTTTTTTATTTTTTTTAAAGAGAGTTCAATAACACCATTGTATATTATTTGGCAATCAACGCGAGGCCGGATTCTCAGAGTATGCTAAATTGTCGTGCACAAATATACTTTGAGAGAAAATATTAAACCAAAATTAAAAGTCTAAGAATCCCAACTTAACATGAGTAGACGGATAAATAGGCATAGTATGGATGAAACAGGTGCAAACGTACAAATCACAATTAAAGATAATGATGATTTTGACCTTTATATGCCTAATCACTGTAAAATCGAACAGCAATTTGATGGCCATATCGAGGAAATTAGTTGGGAATTTTTTAATGCAATAAATGAAAAGATCTCTAAGGAACGAGAAGAACAAGAAATCTAAACAAAAATATTGAGAAGAAGCGTTATTTATATACATATGTCGTACGGCTTTCAAAACCAGCCACAAACTTCTGAGAAATATAAAAGATACTCTGCAGTGCATAGCCCCTTCGTCAATACATTTTAAACTAAACTAAAACAAACATTTATGAACTCTCTTTATAAGACTAAATCCAGGGCGCTAAGCCATTGCAGCCCAGCTTCATCGGGGAAAACACTCAATGGGTGCTCAGTGACTATGTGAGTCACAGTCTGGAACTCCACTCCACAGTCGCCTGACTGCTCTTCTGTCATTTCCCATTTGTATTTCCAATAATTACATCTTCCCACTCCAGTGCGGAAACGATTGAGAACAGTCCACCGCTTCCGAGGAAGATCCATACCACCTACTGCCAAGGTCAGGTCAACAATTAAAAAGTTATTCCGACCTTGGAAAGAGTCCCAGAAGAAAGTTCAGTCGGTATGAATGGAAAAGTTTGTCTCCATCAACTGGGATGCTGTCCGCAGTGGTGGATTTCGGGACCTCAATCGGCCCATCACCTAGGGTAGGTAATCATGGATGGGTAGCTTTGGAGCAGATACGATCTTATTATATTCCCTAGTAAGTGCCTCCTTTCGTCTTATTTCAGGTGGAGCGATATTACACAGCACCTGGTGCCAGGATCCAGTGGTTTCCACGAGTGTATAACTAATGGCTCTCATGGTCCTGTTTAGCTGGACGTCGAACTCTCTGACATGCACACTATTCAACAACACGGGAGCACAGTACTCAGCAGTTGAGTAAACCAGGGACAAAGCAGTGGTTCGCAGAACTTGTGCGTCAGCTCCCCTTGTGGAGCCAGCAAGGTGATGGGCAATGTTAGTCCTAGCTCTAACTTTGGCTGCTGTCTTTTGTAGTGGCTTTTGAATGTTAGAGACCGATCTAAAGTAACTCACAGGTACTGTGGATGGTCATTGTGCTTTAGCTCAACGCCATCAAATAAGATTTCAAGCTTTTGGTGGGCCAGTCTATTGTTCAAGTGCAAGCAAGATACCTCAGTTTTAGTTGGGTTTGGATTTAGCTTCTAGGCCTTAAGGTATTTTATCGAGGGTTATGAGGCCATTTGTAAGTACTTCCTCAGCATGTCGGAGTTCCTTGTGCTAATAAGATAGTGCAATATCATCCGCATAGGTAAACTTTAATGAGAAAGTGTCAGGCATGTCAGTATACACATTAAACAACAGTGGGTCAAGTACTGACCCCTGTAGTAGCCCATCCTTTAGTTGCCTAAAAGCACTTTCCTTGCGCCCCAAATATACTTTAATGATCCTGTTGGATAGCATCGAGTTGAGGAGACGTAATGGGAGAGGGCAAGGAATCAGGTTATAAAATGTACTAAGAACGCCTTTTCTCCAGACAGTGGCATAAGCTGCTGTAAGATCTAAGAAAGCAACAGAGGTTTTCAATCTTCGCTCAGACCCATACTCGATGAAAGAAGTCAGAGCCAAAACCTGGTCACAACAGTTGCGACCAGGCCTAAATCCAGCTTGTTCGACAGGGATGCTGGCATTGAGAATAGGGAGGATTCTGTTATAAATCAACCTCTCTAGCAGCTTATAACAAACACTTAAAAGAGCTATAACCTGGTCACACAGTTGCACCCTAAACCCAGGTTGTTCGACAGGGATGCTTGGATCGAGAACAGGGAGGATCCTGTTGTATATCAACCTCTCGGGCAGCTTATAACAGACACTAAGAAGAGCTATGGGTCGGTAAATTTCGGGCAGTTGTGGATATTTACCGGGCTTCAAGACAGCTATTATTTTGGATCTTCTAAATATACAAAGCAAGTCACCGGTTTCCATTATGGTGTTAAAAACTGCAAGAAGCCACTGTCTAGCCTTTTTGCCTAAGAGTTTTATGAACTCCGGGAAGATTTCATCCAAACCTGCTGCTTTGCCAATTGGCATCGCATTAATCGCCGCATCCAGCTCATCGCCAGTGAAACTTCCAATAATGCTGCTGACTTACCTATATTTCATTAAGTTTATAATTTATTTTAATATCTGCAGAAGTACGCACAGTCTTAGACAGACAGGAGAGGCGTTTTGCAATTTAACAAAAGTGGGGTTGCGAGATTGCTTGTTTTTAATTTGGCTTACCAGTGGAGAGCTTCCTGAGTAGAGACCAAGCTTTCCGACTACTTCGAGTGAAATTCAGGTTCTCAACAGTTTTCACCAATTTCTCTCTCCTAGAATTAACAACCCCGTGTTGGGGTAATGTAGTTCTACGGGTCGGGTTTGGTTGTGTTTTGGTTATTACAAGAAAGTTCATGCGATGGAAAAGTTGAGAAATTATGGAGATGGTGTAGGGTACATAGTCACGGAACTGTGTTTTCGTAAGAGGCAAGTGAAACGACGGAATACAGGTTTAAAATATGATCAAGTACCCTGCTTGTACAGAGCAAACCATCAGCATTAAACAGCAAATATATTTGTTTCCAGTTCTATTACGAAATGGATTTGACGGACATTATTTTGGACGTTCAGGATTAATATAGTGTAAACGGCAAAGGAAGTTCTCAACGCGTACTTTTTAACATGAACCACAAACTGTGTGTGACATTTGGGCTCTATTTACCGAGATCTCAGACCTAATGGACCGAGAGTTTTTGGAGGCTATCCATCACTAAGTCCTTTCCTCTTTCCTGGAACCAAGACCTAACACCCTTCATCTCCTTACCAAAGATACTCAAGAATACATTTTAACATTACACACTATATTTAGGGTATTTTTTAACAGCGTACACTATTTATTACTATTATTTTTTTATATTATTAAGAAAACACTATTTGCTGTAAATTGTACATTAGTTTAATTTGCCAGATTATTATCACAACTGAATTTTGAAATAATAAAAAAATAGTATAATTTAGATAATATACATGGTGAACAAATTAACTGTGCCACCTTTGGCATCTCAGAAAATGTAAGATTTAGAAAACAATTCAAATTTGGTCCTTGCCTATTAAAAAACATTATAAATCCTATTATTTGAATCCAAAGGTTGCCGGTTCGATCCTGAGAAAAGTTAGTACGTTTTTAAAAGTTCAGTAAATGCACTAAATTTCAGTAAATGCACGCATCCTAATATACGAGTATGTCAATATGCACAAACAATATAATTTCTCAATATATGTAACAGAACCAGTTCATATTCAACAGGTTATTGAAAAATACATCAACTTTATTTGGCGGTAATTATAATTTATTCATTTTAAATTTTAAGGGTGTTAAACTTCTAAATTTAGTGTATTTAATTTTAAAATCACTGTTAAGTTAAGTGATTACAAAACTTCAAGCTTCTAAATACAATATTACAGTAATTACCAACAAAAGTATATCAAATTATGACTATTGCGAATTTACCTCAAATAGTCAGAGATCATAAAGTAACAAACAATTTAAAACCATCAGTTGTTTGATATAGCAATTCGTTCCACCTAGCATCCAAAAGAAAAAGTCATAATAATGGCTTTCATATTTTTATTTTTGATAATTTTATTGATATTGGTACTTTAAAAGCTATATGCATGCGCAATTTAAAAAATGTAAGTAAACTTTTGGAGTAGTTTTTGAAAAAAGAACGTCTAAATGTCGTAACCCCCCCATTAGTAAATACGTTAGAAAATACGTTAGAAAACGGACTGGGAAGTGAAGTATTTTAGATACAACAAAAAATTACTGTATAGGACCAAGGTTGTAATAAAATGAAAGATGTTCCCGAAGATGATCTCAGATTGTTTAAAGTCTAGGACCAACCGTTTGGTTGCTAGGGGCAGAAAAACCCAATTTCATATTTATTATAGGACGAAGCGGTCGCTAAGCCTAATAATCGGAAAATAAAATTGTAAAAAACTGCTAAAAGACACCACAAAAGTATATCTTGATGATTAAAGGAGGGAAATACAGCTGTATATCAAATTGCTGGATTTAAAAATAACCTAAATTTAATTGAAGCTGTTTGAATGTTCTTTGGATGAGTTTGCCTTCAAACAAAGGAACGATATTAATTAATTTTATAGCTTTAAGTTCAGCAATCTATATTTTTTTAAAGAGTTCAATGAGAAATAATATAAATTTTAAGGTTACTTTTTCTTAATAAAGCCATAGTATGTAATAAACGTGTGGAATTTGAAGTCAATTTGATTGTGGGATTAAGTCAGTTAAAATTAAATAAATTTATTGATTAAGATACATGTCAAAGTTAAAAGTCACAAGGGTGGCTAGCCTACGGGAAGAAATTAAACTGTAGGCAGTTCCTGACATCGTTGCTGAATTGGACGTAATTTGATATTAGCTGTTATAACGTTCATATTAACATATGTTATTTTCTTAAGGCATATATCATGGATGTGCAGTTATCTTCAAGCGAGAGGCGTTATGGTATTTCAGTGATTACTCACAAATAAACCAAAACATAATTTAAAATAACGGGATGAATATATTGAGTGCGTGTATGCCGTTTCACCGGTAGTATGAACATTATTTCAGTATTGCCATCCATAATATGCAATCTGTCATAATTGTAATTTTATAAAATCAAAATCTTATTAAACCTTTGACAACCTCGAGAAGCAATACTAAACAAGACCAGTGACCAGTTTTAAAATGGCAACGAACGATTTTATGTGCTACATAAATTAGTATCCTACGACCGTTATATACACCCAGTTGTGGAGATTATCATGTCTATATCCTAACCTCAATATCAGATCTGAAATTAAACGAATATTATGAGCATTAATAAATAAACACAAATCAATTGAAACTCTTTGGATAACAAAAGATTTAACAAAAAGGATTTTAAATATACAAAGTTTAAGCAGTTTAGTTATGAATTTTTTAACTGTTTGTTGCCTTACTTAAGTGTCAAGAGAAATAATTGGATTGGACAATAATTTGCTGGAGTAGCAAAAGAAAACTTTCATTCGATCATCGAGTGTCCTTACAGAAGAAGTCTGAGAATATTCAACCCTTGACCATAAAAAAGTTTGATGTAAACACAAAGTGAAAGCTTTTCTTTGTCTCACTACTTTCATCAAGGGAATGGTTCTGTTTTTCTTTCCGTTGGATGCTGGAGTCGTCTTGGTAAAAAACATATTCAATATTAATTTTTTTTTGTGATTTAGCATCGGTTGTTTATGAGAGTACGTGTATAATTGTAACAATTGGGCTTCTTACCAAAAGATTAATTTGTAAAACATTAATATTTACGAAGACCGTTAAATTGGATCAAGCATTCTGCAAAATATTAGAGGAAAAAGAAAGAGTTCATAAGTTGTTGTCTCAAAAGGCCACTCATAAAACACAAAAGTTTTCCAGACGTCTAATAATTGGGTTTTCGTCACGTAGTAACAACCTTTTTGGCAGAATATATGAATCATTTAATATTACATACATATGTGATATTATTCACTCTATAGACATATACATAGACATACATTTATTTCTGAATAAAGTACATACAATTCGTACATCTCAGTCGTCATGATAATTACAAACTTAGAATTAAAAAAAAAGAAAATATTCTTAATTGCTAATAAATAAATAAATTAGCATGCTGGGCATTTTAAAAGGGGTTCAGGAATTCCTGCACGGTATAAAACTCCCCTTAGAAATTCTCTTAATAACCTTTTAAATATTTTAGGCTCCAGCCCATAGCACCTCTTTAACTCTGTCGGAAGACTATTGAAAAAGTGTGGACCAGTGAAATCAAGGTTGCTCTCAAAGAGGGTAAGGCGATGACTGGGAGTGCGTAAGTCACTTCCGTGCCTAGTCTGATAGTGGTACATTATAGCAATACTGTACAGGTATACACAAAGTTAGAACAGTAAAATAATTTTTGCAAAGGTCAAATTTTTTCGGAGTGATGAAGCAATAAGTCTTGGTAATTCCTTGGTATCCATCCACACCTACAATTCTACTTTTTAAAGGGACTATAAGATTCTAATCACATCGTGGACAACGACCAATCAAGAATCAGATAAATATCTTAAATGTAAGATTTGGCATAAATTAAATGCCTTACTGAGCAGAGTATAAAGCCGGAAAAGGTCACTAATGGATGATCAAGCTGGAAATTTCTGGAAAATGTACTTTTTATTAAAATCAAGATATCAATTTAAACATTTTTTACATAATCGACCAAGAGAGTCGTTTGTATGGAAAGTTATTGTACTTTAAAAAGTTGTTTAAGTAAATTTAATGAAAAGTTTGACAGCAAGGAATTTAGTTGAATTCCATTTGAGTTCCAGTTTGCGACATTGTACTTCGCTCAGTAAGGACTAATTGGTGTGCATATAGACCTATTTTTAATTGCTTTCATTAGAATTTTATTCACAAGATATATAGTAGGTATGTAATCGGAATAATTATAATTTTATTCCGAATACTGGTGAGCCATCCACCTGATAAGATAGAAGTATAGAATAGATTTTTTTGTTTTCACTCTCAGCAATAGTTATAACACATAACTGCACATGTTAACTTAATTGAACAATGTTTAAAACAAATCATCTATCAATTAGGTAATAAATGTAGGTAAAACAACCGATCATTAAGGTGTTTTTATTAAATATAAAAACTGATTAATTTATATAGCACGTAGAATCGTTCGTTGCCATTTTAAATCCATTAGAATTATGACAGACTGCTTTCATTTGACTGTTTACTTTTTGTTTGGATGATAAGTATAAACTTCTTCCACAACTCAAACTTCTCATCCTTTCTAAATAGTCTGCAGAGGGTTTTCAATTGATTTTTGTATATTGCATACATTTGTTATATATCTATGGTTGTTGGGTAGAATTGTTCATTGTTATCTACGTTTAACATACTGCCAATTAAAAGTAACCGTTATTATTACTTTTCATATTTACATTAGCGATGTGTAAATATGTATACTGTATAGACAAATGGTTCCTGGGTTAGCCGGCCTCCTCGAGGAGGAACTGGACAATTCAGATTGCGAGACTAAGCATCGGCTAAGTACAACTAAAACTCCTTAAATTAAAACTTCTTTTCCTATAAAAAATGTATTGATTGTTACAACCCACTTAACTTAAATTACACTAATTTACAATAAATTAAATCTATTTATTATTTTTATTCCAACACCTTGATTAAAACTAATTTTAATGATAACTAATACTTTTATACCCATCCAATTCCTTTTACAACACCTCAGTTACAATTAACTATCCTACTACCTAAGTCCACACTAACCTTACGCAATTCCTTACGCATAGTAAGCAACTTGAGTACAACAATCTTGTCACCTAAATTATAAGTTTACGAACTTTAAGTCTTCACAGCTCCATTTGAGCGTTTAACGAGTCTGGCGAGCTAGGTATTTGGTTTGGAGGCAAATCCCCAGAAAACGGCGAATATATTTAATTTAATATAATATTGAATTGCTATCTCCATCTAGTAGAGTCAAATCCAATTTTCAAAGATTTGTTATTGCTTGGAGTAGTAGTTACTAGCCGGTTCAGTTACTGTCATGGTTGGTGGCACTAATTTGTACATTTTTATCTAGCCTGTTTAATGCATACTTGAGGCTTTTAGAGCAATTAACGATTCAGGGGAAATCAACTAGGAATACATATGAACGAGCCGTAGGCTACTTCCTATGTATTCTATTTAAAAATTCCATGCTCTTTGTTTGCTCGTTATTTATCCAATTTATTGGTGTGCATGTTTAACTTGTTATTATCCTAAGATATTGCCATTCTAATCATTATAAGTAGTGGCAAAGTAGGGCTGCTGGGCCATGACGTCATCACGATGACGTCAGCAGTGATGACGTCATCAATGACGTCACTAATGACGTCACTAATGACGTCACATGACGTCACATGACGTCACACCTATGACGTCATGGTGACGTCATTACCGCTGACGTCATCATGATGACGTCACTGACGTTAATTAGGTCAAGGTCACGCAAGAATACAAAAAAAATTTTTTTGCACTTTTGCGATTCCTCAAATTTTGTTGAGAAAATGAAATTTCTCGAGGAACCACAAAAGTGCAAAAAAAATATTTTTTTTATTCCCTAGCGATCAGACTCTTGACCTAATATATCCGTCAGGGGTCATTGACCCGTCCCAGCAGCCCCACTTGAAAAAAAATTTTATATTTTACTTACCCACCGAGACTGAGAGCCGAAGAATAATTTCTTCAAACACCCGACAGTGCGACAAACGACACGCGATCCGAACAGCACCGCGTCCGAAGATGTACTGACTTGTACACAGACGGTATCCCAGGTACCCGGCTCAGTGGTGGGGATAAGGAGGTGGTGGGGGTAAAGTGGTCAGAAGGAAGAAAAAATTAAAATTTTTGCAACAACTCATCCGAGTCTGTCCTTTACCGTAACTCGGATTGGAAATATTTCCTGAGAAATATTTATTGTTATTCTTTCTCAGGTGATCTTGGAACTTGGTCGGGAATTGGAGTCACCAACGTAACCTTACTGGCAAAAGTTAGCTCGTCTAAAAGTTTCAGAAACATTTTATCATCCATAGTGATATTTGTGTCCCTTGAGTAAAATTTTGGATTATTTTTGAAGCAACGTTTCATTTTTGTTAAAGTGGAAGTCTTGGACACCTTAACAGAATTATTTTGCTTGGCCAGCAAAAATTTTACTCTTAATAATTTTTCTCGCAAAGTTTCAGCCATAGATGTGTCTCACAGTAAGGTTTGGATAAAACTGAAACACTTAGTCAAGTGTTGGACCTTAGCTGGAAGTAGTGGGGGAACAGGGTTATAGTGGGGGAATGAGTAGTGGAGGGGATAATGCGGACTGTTGTTGTGAAGTGTAGAAACAGTTTGCTGGGAACTGTCCAAGGAGTAACACGTACTGTGCAGAAAAATTAACCGAGAGACTTGTGTAAAATTTAACTCCAAGAAATATTTAATGTAAGACTAAAAGAGGTAGAGCCAAATGAAAAATAATTTTGTAGGAGACGGGCATGGATCAGTTTTGTAGTAAAGTTGAAAATCCACTTGTGTGGAATAAAATCAAATTGTGAGCGAAAAATATTTAGCCACACCTGCAAAATACAAGTGTAGGAAAATATTAGGAGACCTGTATGGCTAAATAAAAATTAATTTTGTATGAAACAGTCTTCCAGCATTTCAGTTTCTAAGTCTTAACAAGTAAGGAATAAAATATTAAATAAGGAGTGGAAAATAATTTGTTAAGTAAACGTAAGTGTAGTAGTGTAACAAAAATTAATTTTGTGCAAAACAGGCTAGGTTCTGTTTTGCCAAGTTTATTAAGAAGGAAAAATAAAAATTTACTCACAGAAAAGTCCCGCGGCGGCGAGGTGTGGCGTGTTTGTTAGCTTGCAATAAACTGACTTACCTTCTGTTGAGCTACATTTGGCCAGTTGGCCAAGAAACCAGTCTGTTATATAAGCATTATGTAACCGTCTCTGCCGGCTGTGCTGAATCCGGCAAGCTAAAATATTATTCTATAGTACACCTGACTTGGATTGAAAATATTCTAAGTCCCAAGACCCCTCCCCCCCCCCCCGGGGGAGGAGGAGGTGGCATAGCCCGAGGCGTTGCCATACCTTGACACGTGTTGTATAATGAGATCCGGTTAGTAATGTATTCAGGTGTGGCTCTTGGAGATTGTCCAATGCCGCAAACAAGTACGTGTCGAGGTCTGACTGTTTACGTAACCAGATCCGGTTCTCCCACTCCTGACCGGCTCAGCTTCGGTTCTCTGAGGCTTTGCTTCCTCGCAGTTGGTTTCAAACACTTCAGCTGAGTGGTTGAAGCTCTGCCCTACAGGATTCGCAATGTAATGTTGGCGCCGCATTATATTGGGAATTCTTTTAGTCTAAGGCATGGCATGTGTAGTGTTAAGAAATATTTTATTTTGTGCTTGCTGCTTCTGCTAGGTCTTGGTGTTGGATTTATTTAGTCTAAGTGTTGTGTGTTGAAAAATATTTCTTTGTACTAATCTTCACAGGTTGTCCCCAAGTAGAAATTTTTCTAAATTCGCATCTTGGAGGTACTCCTCCGTAAATTGGCAGCTTAAGTGTTAGGCTTTTGAGACTTAACAGTCTCTGTAAAATAAAAATTTTTCGAGGTTCAGAACCTCAAGAATTATTTGTTACCAACAATAGCATGGCACCTAACGAGCCTGGGGGTAGGCCCCTGGGGATCCACCGTTAGGCCATCGGCCAGCGGCGCTGCTGGACCTCATCACTCGTCACTGGCAACATACGGGTGGTTGGCATCCTTCAGCACGAGGTGTCGGAGCTATTTGTGGCCGGTCGGTTAGGCGCAATAGAACCAGCAGGCTTGGTCATGATAGCTCCTCTTTCATGATTAGCATGGCTTCTTCCAAATTATTGTAGCATGTTTCCCTTAAGGAAACTCAAAATTAAATAAATAATTTTTTATTAAATCACCTCCCCCTAAATGTTGAGATCCCCCCGATGCCTCTGACCGCCGGCGGTCTTAGGCATCGGGGGGATTTCTTTTTTAACTTTTGGATGACCTTGACCCATATTAGTGTGTGAATAAAATAATATTTTGTTCCACACGATATGTAGGTCAGCCATGACTTAGGCGGATTTTTGCCTGAGTTCTGAGGACTCCTCAGGACTTAGAGCGAGATGCGACTAAGTGTTGGCTGTCCAAACTGTGGTGGAACAAAATATTATTTGATGTTGACACATGAGTAAGGGTAGCAGGTATCCAAGAGTTAAAGTCCTAGGGGTAGGTGACCCCCCCCCCCCCGGGCCCCGGACGGCAAGTGAGCCCCCCCCCCGAAATTTTTTTTTTGGGGATTTTGACCTTGACCAAAAATTTTTTGCTCCGGACGAAAACTGCGCCCCCCCCCCGAAATTTTTTTTGGGGATTTTGACCTTGACCAAAAATTTTTTGCTCCGGACGAAAACTGCGCCCCCCCCCCCGAAATTTTTTTTTTTTTGGGATTTTGACCTTGACCAAAAATTTTTTGCTCCGGACGAAAACTGCGCCCCCCCCCCGAAATTTTTTTTTTGGGATTTTGACCTTGACCAAAAATTTTTTGCTCCGGACGAAAACTGCGCCCCCCCCCGAAATTTTTTTTTTGGGATTTTGACCTTGACCAAAAATTTTTTGCTCCGGACGAAAACTGCGCCCCCCCCCGAAATTTTTTTTTTTGGGATTTTGACCTTGACCAAAAATCTTTTGCTCCGGACGAAAACTGCGCCCCCCCCCCCCCCCCCGAGGGGGAGGTGGAGGTGGAGGCCTCTGGTACTTTTCCATTGGCACGTTTGGCCACTTGGTTACATAAGTAGATCCGGGTATTACGTAACAGACTTGTTTGTCCCCACCACATAGCGCGCTGGAATATTCCTTTGGGCCGCGAGCAGTTTCATTCTGCTTCCAACTTGTAAGCCGAATACTTCGACGTACCGCTCCGCACCATGCCTCGCTTCAAGAATTATCCTCCAGCCACCGCCGCCTCGCCTGCCACGACCTCCGCCACATCACCTGCCACTACTTCTGCATCCATGCCAAGCTTGTCACCTCTGCCACCGCCGCCAGTCACTACCGGTCAGAAAATTATTGTGGATATGCGTCCTGGATCGACCATCACTGGTGAAACAACTGTGCGAGATATTTTGACCGCCATGACTGTGTTGATGACTGCTACTACGAATACTGTGACTACCGTTTCGAGTGCAACTAAGCCGGCCGTTATATCATTGGACTCAAGCTCTGAGGAAGAAATTTTTCATAGTCCGAAGAAGCCTCAGAAGCCATCAACTCCTCCAAGACCAACATCGCCTACCCAAGAAATCCTGACCTATTTTAAATCCCTTATTGATCCAACCACTCTTGTCACTCCTGTAACTCCTTCCACTAGTCCTGCTAAACCGCTACAAAATATTTCCTATCCTTCTACCTCGAAAGATCCTCAACCTGAAGTGGAGAAACCCAAAATATTAGTAAGTATTCCAATTAATAAAATTAAACCGGGGTTACGGAAAACAATAAGGTCTAAGAAGGCGGCGGCACCGAAACGCCAGTGTGAATTTGTTTGGGAAACTGTAGCGAAATTTGGTCAAAAATGTGCCAGGTGGGCTGTTAGCGGTCAAATGTTATGCCGCTATCATCTTGACCGCAAGTCAGCCTGCACCCGGAATACAGCACGACCATATTCGCTAAATGTTGCTCCTGTCAAACGAAACAAAGGTTCTTTTGTGCGCTATGAAAGACTCTATGAAGGTCATAAATATTTTTTCCGAAAACATCTTAGTGTAAAGCCTAACGTGTTTTTGATGAGGCACAATGACAAAAATGTTGAGGTAAGGGTTTCTCCAGAATTTGTACAACCACATTTTATGACCTTCAGGGGGTATTTGATACGCAAGCGTGTCTTAGGACAGTTGAGAACTGTGTGGCGTATGAAGGAGTAACTTGAGATGTAAAAAAAATGTTTTTTCTAAATTATTCTTTTTCCAAATTAAGTTTTCCAAATTAGTTTTTCCAAATTATTTCTTCACCCTCTTGAAATAAGGGAGGGGGGTATTATATAAATGAGCTATTAAAAAAAAAAAAAAAAAATAGTTCATTTATATAATATCTTAACCTGGGGATAATGTTTTTCTTTTTATAAAAAAAAAAAAACATTATTCAGACACGTCCCAAACCAGTGTCCTGGACGGTGAAGAAAAGTTGTAACAAATTAATTTTATTAACAAAACAGATGTTTAGCAATGTGGTAAAGCAGTACATGATTATGTGACAACCGGTTCCCCCCACTAGTGAAAGGTCACGTGACAACCAGTTTCCCCCACTACTACTGAATCTCACTGAGTTCCCAGCGCTACTCACTTGGTTCATTCTGCTTTGTACTTTCATCCGAGCTACACATCATGAGTGAAAACACTGCAGAAGTCTCATTTGAAGCGCCCAGCAGAAAATTTCAGCCTGACCACGAGCGGGTGGTAAAAATTTTAGGAGCAAATCCATTTGTATATGCTCCAATGCTGGTTGACTACAAAAATTACTCTTCACCAGAACCTGGACCATCCAATGAAGAAGGAGGAAATATTTTAAGACATGCATTGATGGAGGGCACGGTGGAGAATAAAATAAAAAATAAGGAGTTGAAGCGGTTGGCGGACCATCAGCGCAATTACAAGGAGCGAGTGGCGATGCTCCGGTTAAAACTGGTGGTGCCAAAAGTTAAATTGCGCGCCAGTAAGCTGGACACTTTGATGGAGGCTGCGGATTATATTCAGCAGTTGGAGCGAAAAATTAAATATTTAGAAGCTCAACTGGAAAATAAGAATTCTGAACGACTTGTCATTGCAAGTCCAGAATTTGTAGACGATGGTGGGGAGCAAATATTGGGAATGTAAAATTATTTTATTTTATGCGATTTGGACTTGGACACGGACTAGCTGTTTGGTATGTGGAAAAAACAGAGCGGGGGATAGAGCACTCTGTGATACTGGAATAACATATCACTTAGTGCTTTATCCCCCGCTCACAGGGTAATTTTATTTGACCTTGACCTACTTAAAAAAGTGGTGGGGGTAAGTTTAACCAGGCGTAGGGTATTGAGAAGGTTGTTCAGTCTCAATTCAGTGTAGCTAGGAGACGCACACCTGGAGATGGCTCTTTTCAGTCTTCTACAATTAATTGTGTTTAATGAAAATTTCTGATGACACCGAATTGTTCAAGTATGTGGTGCATCAGTCTGGTGCACCACCAAAAATTAAAATTTTAGTTAAGGAGTTTGACTTTGAAAGAAATGGCTACACAAATTATTTTGCTTATGTTTTCAGAAACGAAAATATTAAATTTTGTAAAGACTGTGGTTTTGCTGCATGTGAGGACATGACAGAATTTACAGAAAGCGGTGGCTACATGATGATGACTGGAATTTCTAACATAAAAAGAGATGAAATACCGCAAGAAAGGTGTGATATTTGTGCAGCTTATTTACATGATTGGCATACATACAGCAGAAACCAGGTGGAGCCTAAGAGAAGCTTATTATTTCGTTGGCCAGGGGCAGTACCTAGGTTTTAGTTTAAAAAATAAAATCTTACTTATGATGTTGAATGTATAGTCTTGAAAAGTGGTGGGGGTAAAGTGATATAGGTGGTGGACATCAGCTGAGGAACATCACTCTCGCTAAATCCAAGGAAGAAGCATCATGGTAAGTCACTGCGTGGAGTTTGTGCTTTTGGAGGAGGACTTGGTAGAGATTGTGGAGCTAATAGAAGACACGACAAGGAAAGGGACTATTGAAAATGTGAGATGCGAGCCTCAGGATGAGAGATCGCAAAAAATTGTTGAAGCCTTTCTGTCTACCATGTTAACTGATAAAACAACAAATTTTGAGTTTGTAAAATATTTATTTGACAATCGGGTGAATGCCAAAATGGCTATATTTTTCAAAAAATAATTTTAATTTCAGAATGACTTGGACATGGTTTGTGAGTTTTAGTTTACGGACAAATGGTGGTGGGGGTAAATAATTTACATATCTATATAAAACTCTAGTTTGTTTGCAAAGGTGAAACATTCCACTAAGATGCCTCCACTGGACAACACTAATGTGCCTCGCAGACAAATTTTTGAAATTTTACAAGACATACCAATTGAAATAACAAATGGGGAAGAGGAAGAAGAAAATGTTACAGAAGATGAAAGTGCAATGGAAGAATTGGATGAAGAAGAAAATAATTTAACAGAAATTGACTTACACGCTTATGAAACATTGGACTCGTCATCATCAGAAGAAGAAGAAATGGAAGATCAGAACACCCCTAAAGTTGGAGCTATATTGGATAGAATGTCGTTGTGTAAAAGACTTGTATTTTGTAGTAGAAGATTATTTTTGGAGAGTAGTGATGACGAGGATAGCAGTGATGAAGTTTCACCTTTGTAAATAACTTTTTGTAAATAATTTTTTGTTTTGCATTTTACAAAAATCAAAAAAAAAATATAAAACTGTAAAAAAGAAGAAAAAAGAATATGAGCGGGGGATAGAGCAGCAGATGCTCTATCCTCCGCTCAAAATAATAATTTCCGATGGCCTTGACCCACTTTTGAGAATTGATTGTGGTGGGGGAGAGCATTAGTGGTGGGGGAAACATCATATATACGGGTAGTCAAGCCTCAGTCTCATTTGGTAAGAAAGAGGGAATGCTGGATCGGAGGTGATGGTAAGATTGACTCAATAGCAAATACTTTAACACTGCAATATGTTAACAGGTTGTCAATGGTTAGGAAATATTTTTATTGTTATACTCGCTAGTTTGTTTAAGCTTAAAATTTTAAATATATTTTGTTTTGGTCAAATGCTTTTGCCAGACTTCCTACACGCTAAGACTCATATAAAGTACAGGATTTAAGCTGATCTCTCGGGGAAATACTATGTAGCCACCTCACACTGGTTATCCGAGTCGCATAGTATTGGTGATTTATACAACATAAAATATTTTTAATATGTTATATATCACCAATTCTTATTCGAGTCAGATGACCAATGTTAGGTAGCACATCAGTATTTCCCCGCGAGATCAGTCTTAATTCTGTACATTTTTTTGAGTTTTGGCGTGTGGTAAGTGTGCCAAAAGCATTTGCTCAAACAAATATATTTAAAAGTTTTAATTTTGAACAAGTTGGGCAGTAAATAATAAAAATATTTAACTTTTGAACCAGTTGACATATTATTGAAAGTATTTGTTAGAAAGTCAATCTTACTACCATCTCTTATCCAGTGTTCCCTCTTTTTTACCAGATTTAAGGTGGCCTTGATCTATATATTTGTCCTAAATAGCAAATTTTAAATAAATATAATACATTTTGTTTTGCGCATGTGCAGATTTGTTCTGCGCATGCGCAGAACGGGTCTTTCCCAAAGATCACCCCCCACCACCCGCTATAAAAGGAGGTCGGTCAAGAGCGTCTCTCATTCTTTGGTGAACTTTTGTGGAGTTAACATCCAAAGACGCTCTTGGTAATAAGTGTTAAAAATGCTTCTTTGCCATATTTGTGGGGAATTTTTCCCAGATGAAGACATTTTAGCTATACATCAAGAATTACATATGGAAGACCCGGCGAGTGAAATGGCTAACGAAATGGACTTGGACTGGATTGATGACATTTTGGCTGAATTTAACCGCAACCTGGACAATTGGCAAAGCGAACTTCAACAGATTCAACGCAGAAGACCCAGCGTTATCCAGTTTGGAGGCGCCGGAACATCAGGAGCCTCCAGAACTACGGCACGGGTGGACCTGGACACGGCACGGATGGACCTGGACACGGACACCGAACTGGAACTGGACATGGACACTGAACCGGAAGGAGACGACGGAACAAGTGTTTTACGTGCTACAGCTCTACCCGGACAGAAAGTAGTGCATTTTAAAATAAATAATGTACAACTGGAATTGGAAAATTTTTTAACTGAAGCAAAATTACTGATTGAACAAACACTTCTAGACGAATTGGCCAGATTAAACTTTATTAAATTCGGATTAGTTTTGGATGCAACTTTTACCAATACTGATGGAGAAACAAGTTTAAGAGGATTTATAACCAAAAACCGCACTGTCATGTACGCATCAAATGTTACAAATATTATTGATGAGTGTGTAGAGGAATTATTAATTAAACTGCAAGAACACCAAGGTAGAGGCTCCGGATGGAGTTTGACCTCTATAGACGGTCTCGATGTGAGGGTCCACAAACATGGTTTTGGACAGAGAGGAAGCAGCTACATACCTCTTCCAAAAGCCATTGAGGAAACTAAAGCATGTATAAATGTACAAAATGTAGATAATGAGTGTTTCAAGTATGCTATGTTGTGTAAATATATTTTGCCTAACCAGCATCCATGTAGAGTAAGTGAACATTATGTACATGTGAATAATAGATACAACTTCCAAGGACTGTCTTACCCTGTAAGTGTTAAAGACATTTGTAAATTTGAAAAGAAGAATCCTGGTGTTAGTGTAAATATTTTTGGTTTGGACGAAGCAAATAACGTGTATCCAATGAAGATTGTAAAAACAGAGCTTAGGAATCATACAGACTTATTATTTGTGACTAGAGGTGAAATCTCACACTATGTGTACATAAAAAATTTTGAAGCTTTAGTAAGTAAACAGTTATCCAAAATGAAATGTAAAAAAACTATTTGTAAAAGGTGCTTTTGCTTTGTAAATAAGGACTTAAGAAGAGGAGGTGCTAAGTGGTTAAAAGAACACCAAAGACTCTGTAATGAAAATTATGAATGTAAAATCAGTTTTCCACCACCGAACCGTACCATTCTAAAATTTGACAAAATTAATCACCAATACAGGATTCCTTTTGTAATATATGCAGATTTTGAATCCACCCTGATACCACAGGAACTTCCCAATGGTGAAATCAACAGTAGGACAAAATATCAAATGCACGAACCAAATAGTTTTTGTTTGCTGGTCAAGTCCACTCTTACTGATGAACATTTGCAAGATTTTGGACTACCCACATCACCGATTTTGTACAGAGGTGAAAATCCTGCTAAAATTTTTGTAGATAATTTGTATGATATAGCCAGTAAGGTGGATCGAGTGTACAGTAATATTGTTCCAATGTTACCCCTCGATGAAGAGGAGGAAATCCAATTTTTGAATGCTACCTCTTGTTATATATGTAAAAAAGATTTTACAGTGGACAATCATAAAGTTCACGATCATGACCATCTGACCGGATATTACAGGGGGCCAGCCTGCAACGCATGTAATTTAAATTTGAAACTGCCAACTTTCATTCCAGTTGTGTTGCACAACCTGAGTGGGTATGATTCCCATTTTATAATACCGGAATTGGGAAGAGATACAGGCAAGATTGATGTTATAGCACAAACTTTAGAAAATTATATTAGTTTCTCTAAGAAAATTGGCAAAATAAAATTAAGATTTGTTGACTCATATAGGTTTATGCCATCAAGCCTTGCCAAACTAACTAACAATTTAAGACGACAGGATTTAAAGGAAACAAAGAAAATCGTACCTGCAGACAAATTGGACTTGGCATTAAGAAAAGGAGTGTTTCCTTATGATTATATTACAGGAATTGAAAAATTTGAAGAAACCAGACTACCACCCATTGAAGCTTTCAAAAGTAAACTGACAGACACGGAAATTTCAATTCAAGATTATAATCATGCTTGTAACGTCTGGAATGAATTAGGTATGCAAAATCTTGGTGAATATTCAGATTTTTATGTTAAATTGGATGTAACACTATTGTGTGATGTTATGGAACAATTTAGGAACACTTGCTTTGACGCCTATGGACTGGACCCTCTTCATTCGTTTACATCTCCCGGTTTAGCATGGCAGGCCATGCTAAAATCTACCGAGTGCAAGTTGGAACTGCTAAACGACATCGATATGGTTTTGATGATTGAATCTGGTGTACGCGGTGGATTAACTCAGGCCGTTACAAGACATGTGAAAGCTAACAATAAATTTCTACCAAATTATGATGAGACTAAAGATTCGATTTTTCTTGGATATTTTGATGCCAATAATTTATACGGTTGGGCGATGTCCAAACCCCTTCCGTATGGCGACTTCCAGTGGGTAGACCCGGACAGCATCGGGGACATCATGCAGATCCCACAAGATGGACCGACCGGCTACATTTTCGACTGCGACTTCGAGTATCCAGAACACCTACACGATCATCATTACGACTTGCCACTGTTGGCTAAAACTGAAGTATCACCGACAGGAAAATGGCCCAAATTAATGATGACATTAAACAACAAAAATCGTTATGTGGCACACTATTGGGTTGTACAACAAGCGTTGGAGTTAGGACTAAAAATAACAAAAATTCACCGAGCACTACAATTTTCTCAGTCGTGTTACTTGAAACCTTACATAGATTCCAACACCGTGAGGAGAGCAGCAGCCACATCAGCTTTTGAAAAAGATTTTTACAAGCTTATGAACAATTCGATTTTTGGGAAAACTTTAGAAAATAAAAGGAAACACAAAAATGTAAAATTAGTAAGTGATCCTAAAGTGTTAGAAAAACTTGTACAGAAACCAAATTTTAAAACTACTATGATAATTAATGAAAATCTAGTAGCGGTAAGCATGAATAAGACCAAAATTGTTATGGATAGACCATTGTACATAGGAATGTCAATATTGGATATAAGTAAAACGCACATGTATGACTTTCATTACAACAAAATGGTTCAACATTATGGAAGAGAAAATATTGGAGTAGCCTACATGGACACGAACGCACTAATTTATTGGATTAAGACACAAGACATGTATGAAGATCTTCGGACGTTCATACACAAAAATGATTTTGATTTTTCCGACTACCAAAGAAATCACCCGAACTTTAATGAAAATAATAAGAAAGTTTTAGGCAAATTCAAAGATGAATGCAACGGAGCAAGCATGGAAGAAATTGTTGCTCTAATGTCAAAATTATATTCTTTTAAAGTATATAAAGAACAAGAAGAAACATCAACCACTAAGAAAGCAAAAGGTGTAAAGACAGGTTATTTGAAGAAAAATATAGACTTTGAGCACTACAAAAACTGTCTATTTAACAACACCACCTTGACTGCTAAATTCAACACCATAAGGAGTGAAAAACACAAACTTTACAGTGTTACAGAAGTGAAAAAAGCACTATCGGCAAATGATGACAAAAGACACATTATGGATGACAAAATCAACACTCTTCCTTTTGGCCACTACTCTCTCAACCCTATCAACAACTAACCTATTCTTCGTCCTTCTTCGACCTAAATTCCTTTTCCTTCCGTAAAAAAATGGGGAACACGGCAAGTCCAACGCCGTGTTCCCCATTTTTTTACATCAATTTGAATGACCTTGACCCAGTTAAATATGGATATAATGTAATAAAAAATTTATTTTTACTTCATCCATGAATGAGGAAGGATAAAATTATGGATTTCAAACAAAAAATTGTTCATGAACTTCATAAACCGGCTAGGAGAAAATTTCCCCGAAGAAATACTGTTATAAAAGGAATGAATGATCTATATCAAGCTGATTTAATCGAAATGATTCCTTATAGTAAACAAAATAAAGGATTTAAATATATATTGACTATTATCAATTGTTTTACAAAAATGGCAGATGCTTTACCGCTAAAAGATAAAACCGGCAAGAGTGTAACAAAAGCCATGGAAACTGCGATACAGAGAGATAAAAATACCATAAAACACTTACAAACCGATGATGGTAAAGAATATTTGAATAAAGAATTTTCAAATTTAATGAAAAAACACAATATAAACCATTATTCGACTAACTCAGAGGTAAAAGCATCAATCATTGAAAGATTCAATAGAACTTTAAAAGGTGCGATGTACAAGATGTTTTCAAACAGGGGATCGCACGTATGGATTGATATGTTACCAAAACTAATAAACGATTACAATAACAAGTTTCATAGAACTATTGGTATGAAACCAAGCCAGGTGACTAGTAAAAATGAAAAACTTGTATTAAAACGTATAAAAATGAATACTAAACCAAAAGTTGAAAAACTAAAGCCTAAAACGTTTAACGTTGGTGATAAAGTGCGAATAAGCAAATACAAAGGTGTATTCAGTAAAAGATATCTGCCAAATTGGACAAATGAGGTCTTTACCGTATTTAAGGTGCAACCTACAGTACCAGAAACTTACATTTTAAAAGATAATAAAGGACAATTGCTCGAAGGAGGGTTTTATGGACATGAAATGTTAAAATCCACAGTAGGTGATGTGTATCTCGTTGAAAAGGTGTTGCAACGGAAAAAAGATAAAGTAAAAGTGCGATGGTTAGGATTTAATAAGAGTGAAGATTCTTGGATACCTAAAAAGGATCTCATATAATGATGGAGCATCATTTTAGGTTGAACCTTTACAAAGGATGGAGATAATACCGCAAAAGGATAGTTTTCCTATTAATAATATTGATGAACTCACGGTGGACAATTCAGAATTAAACAGTGGCAAACATGGTGTTTTGTTACCAAACACGGTGCGTTGTCTTGTAACCGGTCCATCCAATTGTGGTAAAACAAATGTGGTATTCAATTTGATTACAAACCCAAAAGGATTGCGTTTCAATAACTTGTATGTCTTTTCTAAATCATTACAACAACCCAAATACCAATTATTAGAAAAAATATTTAATAATGTTCCAGAAGTGAAATATTACAAGTTTGATGCAAGTGAAAGTGTAATGCAACCGCATGAAGCTAAACCATTTTCAGTTTTTATATTTGATGATGTATCCTGTGAAAACCAAAACACTATCAGGAGCTATTTCGCTATGGGGCGACATAACAATATAGATAGCATTTACATAGGCCAGACTTATAGTAAAATACCAAAACAATTGATAAGAGACAACGCAAATGTGTTAATTGTATTCAAACAGGATGAAACCAACTTAAAACACATATATTACGATCATGTCAATGCGGATATGGCATATGAACGGTTTAAAGACATATGTGGTAAGGCTTGGGCTGAAAATTATGGATTTTTGACAATTATGAAGGAACAACCACTAAATAACGGCCGATACAGGATAGGTTTTGATAAATTTATATTAATTCACTAACCACTATATCATACAATCATTCTTGTACAGCACGTCTTGCTACAAACATGGTTAACCAAGAAAAGTTAGTAAAGGAAATTAAATCACTAAGTGATTCTATTCGGGCTAAAAACAGAGCGTTAAAATTAGGTATCAGCGAAAGGGAGAAATTTCTCGAATCTACTTTTAAACCTATTACTGAACCTTTGAAACAATTGAACAAAAAATTGACTAAACCTTCTTTTCAAGGTGATATTATTGCGCCGATAACAGAATATGAAAGGGAAAGTGTAATATCAGAAGAAATTAGCGATGAGGACCCGGAAGCCTCCATATTTAGTGATACAACGGCAGAAAGAGAAGATGTATATGCTGGTAGTGAAGAAGAAGTGGTATCTATAGCCAGTGAAGAAGAAAAAACAGAAGGAGAACCATCAAACATAAGCTTATTGGGTGAAAATATTCATACGAAAGGACCTTTAGGAAGAAAATACTTGTTAAAACTGTTAATTGGAACTGATTCTACTAAAAAATACCACAGTTATGGAGCAAGAATGTCCAAAGAAGGTATAATGATTGGTAATAGCAAATTAGATGTCGATGAATATGATAATATTCGCGTAGGTGATCAAATATATAAGGGAACAAGGGGACTATTTGAATTATTATTTCAAAATAAACCTTTAAAAGCATTGGTAAAAAATGATGATTTGGAAGTGTATAGCAAAATTTTGGAACAAACTAATGAATATAGAAGAAATTATTTACCTGAAGCACCCATATATAGAAATAGATCTGTAAAATATAAAGATTTTGTTTCCAAATTAATACCAATTATAAGAAGAAAACCTGTAAAAAGAAGATTAGTAGCATCCACTTTAGATTTAAGTTCCTCAGAACCGAGAAAAAGAAGCAAATCAGTCACCGGAAAAGGGTTGATGAAGAAACTATACAATACAAATGTAATTTATTACAATAATATCAATAAATTGGTGGATAGAATGAAACTAATACATGAAGCCAAAGAAGCGGGTCATACTGGATTGGAAAACGAATGGGTGGCTTTAGTGGATGAACTTAGAAACCGCGGGGTAATCTCATAAAAATGCGTTACCCCCTTAAAATGCTATTCAGTTGCACCATGAGTGTCGACAAGTTCGGACGGTATTCCTCGGATGGATTATATTACGCGAATAACTTAAAAAGAGGTGCTGGTTTACCACAAACACCTGAAGGAGATTATGATATTAGTAATAAAAGGTTAAAAAACATAAAAGATCCCACGGATGAAAACGATGCAGTAAATTTAAAAATAGTAAAGGAAAAGATATCACCAACATTAAGACTACAAAATAACACATATGATGCAGAAAATCATAGAATTATCAACGTTGGTAAACCAAATCAAAACGGTGATGCAATAAACAAAGGTTATTTGTTATCTGAATTAAAAAATACGTTAAAATTCAATGGAAAAACGTATAGTGCTAACAATAAACGTATATCCAACATAGATGATCCTAAAGATGAAAAAGACAGCGTGAATAGACGCTATTTACATTCTTTAATACCTGAAAAGACAAAAGATGGATTTTCTTTTTATAAATTTGTTATTAACGATATAGGTTATCCAAAAACTGAAAACGATGCTGTAAATCTAAAATATATTAAAGATCATTGTATCACACGTGATGTAGGGGTTATAGATTGTTTTGGTAATTGTTTAGCAAATGTAAAAGATGGTTCGGCTCCATCGGATGGTGCAACAGTAGGTCAAATGAAAGAGACTTTAAAACAAGAAACATCTGGATTTGTAAAACAAGACCAAGTGGTATCACGGCGGGGGGATTTGTTTGTACAAGGAAATGAAAAGTTTACATTACTTGAAGAAAAGAATTTACTTATTGATGGACATGTACCAAAGTATAATGTTTGGGATGGTAAAGGAAAACAATTAATAAATATAGCTCCCGCGTCATTGCCTGGTAATGTTGTTACTTTTGAACAGATAATACAATTAGAGCCAGGTGGACATAGATGGTGGAATTGTAGATAACAAACGATTAACAAATGTTGCAGACCCTGATTATGTAGATAACGCTGTAAATGTTAACTTCCTTGTTAAAGTGATAGGTAATATATTATTTGATATGCATAATTATATTGCAGCCGGACAATATAAACCTGTTGATGAAAAACAGAGAAATACATGGATAAAAACAAGAAATTCTTTATAAATATTTTTTTAATAAAACAACACAAATATTAGGATCCACACTTTGGGGTCCTTTTACCTATTTAATTGATCAAAATCATAAATAACTTCATTTATGTTCAACTCGTCGTAGAGGTAACACATAAGCTGTGCATTTCAATTATAAAAGACAATCATGACATTTCAGTACATCAGTCCATATCGAGACACTGTAAGGAAAGGAGGTGGGATCACGTCCACAGCGGTTTCTCTATTAAGTAAAGCTTTAAATCGAATTCCAGTAGGATCTGTCGTAAATAGAGCAATAGACGCTTTACCATACGAATTTCACATACCGGGAGGTTATCAGTATTGCGGACCAGGAACTAAATTGAAAAAACGACTGGAAAGAGGCGATCCAGGCATAAATAAGTTAGATCAGGCTTGTAAAGAACACGATATAGCATATTCCACATTTAGCGATACAAAAAATAGATCAATAGCTGATAAAAAGCTCGCGGATATAGCTTGGCAACGAGTAAAGTCTAGTGACGCTAGTATTGCAGAAAAAGCAGCAGCTTTAGCGGTAACAGCAGGTATGAAGGCTAAAACAGCGGATAGGAGGTGGAAAAAGGAGGCGAAGAGTGAAAAGGAGATCGGCAAAGACAAAACATGGAGAGAATATTAGAAGAAAACGACGTTCCACCAGAAAGGGTAGCAAAAAACCAACAGTATGGGTCAATGGTAAAAAACGGGGCAGGTCTATACCTAAGACCGTATCGTGCATATTAAATAAAAGAAAATCAATTAGTAATACCACATAAAGCGTTAACAAATATTGAATTATTTAAATACATTTCATGTTTAAAAATACCTTTTTTTCGTGGTGTCTTTATGAAAGATGAATTACCAGTTAAAATGTGGAAAAACGAAACCGGCATTGTAAATTTAGACAATTCAGAAGGTCCTGGCACTCATTGGGTTTGTTATAAGAAATTAGGTGATAATATTTATTACTTTGATAGTTTTGGCAATTTACCACCACCTAAAGAACTCGAGCATTACTTTAAATCTGCTAAAAACATATATTACAACTATAAAAGAGAACAACCTGATAACACTTTAATATGCGGCCATTTATGTTTGGAATTCCTAGCTAAAAGTATCAGTCACAATTGAGATGTCTTCCTATACGGTATCATTAACAGGAAAATCGTCCACTTTGCGAAGTATCCTTTTTCCAGCGTTACGCTTGCAAGAAGGAAGATTTTGGGAAGCGGCACTGTTGGATTTTACAACTTACAACTCTATTCCCAATGTTACGGAAGATAAAAATAACTTATTGCATTACTATAAAGGAAAAGATGCCAGTGGGAAGTTTACAGACTTAGAAGTTTGCAGTTTACCCACAGGTTCTTATGAAATTAGGTTCTTATGAAATTGATCATATTAATGAATTTTTGCAAAATAAAATGGGAAAAGACAATATAACATTAAAAGGTAATAACAATGCGATGAAAGCTGAAATTAACTCCAAATATTATATAGATTTTACTCAGGAACACTCAATCGGTGAATTGTTAGGATTTCCCAAAGATGGGCCAATTTTAGAACCAAATCAAACACATTCCGGTAAACAAACTGTAACAATATTACAAGTCAATAGTATAGATATAACTTGTAACATTATACAGGGAGCTTACAGAGATGGAGCAAATACCCATATAATACATACTTTTTACCCGAGTGTACCTCCAGGATTTAAAATTGTTGAAAAGCCACAAAACCTAGTAATATCTGCCGTTGAACACCACTTTCATTTCAGACATCGTGTTGAACGTATTGGATCAAGACGGTAACTTGATAGATTTCCGAGAAGAGCCAATTACAGTTAGATTACATTTAAAATCGACACTTTAATACAAAAATCATGGGTTTATCATTTAAAAGTGGACAACCTACGGGAAACCGTATTAGTAGCTCTTCAGCTGTGGAGGAGTTAACACGCGAGAACATTCGTTTCTTAGAAAAGATTGGTTTAAAATTAACCGATTATGGATATACTGGATATAGCGCAGGGCCCGACATTCGACGAAACCCTATGGGAAAAAGAATATCACACCCACAACCCTTACACTTCATCAAAATTAAACAATAACGACGAAATTCGTATTCCTATACAACATCAGGACATTTACACACTACCATGTGAAAGTTACTTGTATATCGAAGGAAAAGTTACTAAAAAGGATGGTTCTACTACTGGTACAACAGTTCCATTTATAAATAATCCTATGGCTTTCCTGTTTGATGAAATTAGATATGAAATATCAGGTGTAACAGTTGATTCCACTAAAAAAGTAGGTATTGCAACAACTTTAAAAGGGATAACATCTATATCACCTAATGAAACCAATTTACTTCAACCTGCCGGATGGGTTTTACCTGAACATGACACAATCACTCCGAATACAAAGGGATATTTTGATTTTCATATTCCATTACGTTTGTTGCTTGGATTTGCTGAAGATTATAGAAAAATAATATTAAATGTTAAACAAGAATTAGTTTTGTTGAGATCTTCTAACGATAAAGACATTATTAAAGCTCCAGACGGTACAACAGATGCAACTTTAGAATGGAAATTAACATTAGACAAAATTGTATGGAGAGTTCCACATGTTAAATTAGCTGACGAGCATAGAATGCTACTATTAAGGAAATTAAAGGCTGATCGTGATATTGTAATTCCTTTTAGAAGTTGGGAATTCCATGAACATCCCAGTTTACCTGCTACGGATCGACACACTTGGACTGTTAAAACATCTAATTACGTAGAACGAGCCAGGTATATTATATTTGGTTTACAAACAGGTAGGAGAGACAGTATCACAAAACATGCAGGCAAATTTGATCATTGCAACTTAAAAATATTAAAGTTTATTTGAATTCACAGTTTTTCCCCTACGACAATTTAAATGTGTCATTCGCTAATAAAAAGTACAGTATATTATACGATATGTATGCGAGATTCCAAAATTCATATTACGGTAAAACAAATACACCTTTATTATCACCAGAAGAATACTTAGATGGTTACACAATAGTTGTAATTGATTGTTCTAAACAAAATGAATCAGTAAAATCATCAAGTGTTGACATAAAGATAGAAATGGAATTCAACGAGCCTATACCTGCAAATACAACTGCATATTGTTTAATTTTACATGATAAAATTGTCACTTACACACCTTTGACTGGAATTGTTAAAAATGTTTTATAAAAAATCGTTTTTGTAAAAATTTCAATCACGGGCGCGATTATAAAAGGGGAGCGCGCAGGTCGCTCCTGATCAGTTTGTTGCCTGACATCGTATGGGTAGCATCATCTTCAATATGGCTTCTACTAGTGGTACAACGGAATGCGATATAGAAAAAGAAATTTCAGAATTTTTGGACATGAATGAACAGCAACACGGCGCAGATCAAGAAGAAGAAAAAGGTAAAAAGAAGAAATATTTGTCCAAGAGGAAGAGAAATGTGGAAGAAAATATTTCACCAAATATTTTGATGGAGGTATTTTTACGAATTTTTTATCCAATCTCTTCAAGTTTGGATAAAAGTGTTTTAATTGGAGTTATGAAATCAACCGACTATTCACCTACAGTAATTTTAACCCACGGAACAAAAATGATTTGTTTACAGCCAACGCTTGGGAATCTTTTATGAAACACCTCCATTTGTTGGAATGTTATTTTAATAGCAACATGTTTGGCAGGAAAACAAAAGTAGGACTATTGGATCAGACTTGGAAATTGATATTATTAAACACCGAGGTGAACATCAAATGAGATTCAGAGATACAACCAAACATGACATAAAAATTCAACTGAACAGAGAAGAATTTTTTATTTTAACATGTGCAACTGAACCAATAACAAGATATTTAAGACAGCTAGTATTCTCCAGTTCAATTATTAAAGATTATTTAACAGACACTTTGGACAAACAACCGGATGCACCAATTTTGTATGGACCTGTGGACACTTCAATATTCAACAGAATTCCTCATGAAGTTCAAATGTGGAGACAATTGGAACAATATGTGCAAGAAAAAAATAATTTGTAAAATCTGATGAAGAAACACATTTCAGTGATGAAAAGGATCAAAGTGATGAGAATGACTACAACAAAAATGACCAGATGGAAAGTTAAGTAAAATTTTTAATTTTTTCAACAACACTTTACACTTGAATTGGCAAATTTTTATAAAAAATTCAAATTTTGTGGGTGTAGGCCTACCGGGGATGGTGCCCACGTTAAATATACACCAACGCGCCTTCAACTGTACGGCCTGGCATAAATAAATGCCTACCGTGGTGTGGAAAAACAGTTGACCTTCCGACACCGTGATGGATAGACGGGTGACCTTTCAAATGGACATGGAAGAAGAAATCAAGTCCAAGCCGGGTATTATTGAATTTCAAGCTTTTCGTGGTAACGATGATCGGTTTATAATTAAAGAACTCGTATTTTACGATTTAGATAAAAATATTCCTTACACATTTTTATTTAAACCACCATGCTCTTTTTCTTCACTAACCACCAAAGCCGCGACAACAAACCGATGGACTTGGAAATATTTCATCACATCGATTGGTATGACGGTTTTACCAGTTATTCAGACTTGTATCATATTATGCATCAATTTTCAAACAGATTTACTAATATTTACACTAAAGGACTTGAAAAGAAAAGATGGATAGAACAATTTACATCTACTCCAGTTAAAGATGTGCAAATAGATAAAGATTTTAAATTTATTGCTGAAAACATTTGTATTTGCACACAAAGTGTGGAACATGAAAGGGACAGGCACTGTGCGTTAAAAAACGCTTTAAATTAGCGACTTACCTGCAAGATGGAGAAATCGGCGATGGTGGTGGGGGTAACGGCGATTATAAAAGCGAGGAGCAGACGAGACCTGGCACGAGTATTACTCGAGATTCCGAGACGACAACATCTCAGAGCAAGAAGACAGCGAGGACCTCTAGAACAACCATGGCATCCAACCAGTTTCTGCAGTCTTTGGTGGAACAATTCAACGCCCACTCCAAGTCTACAATTTTGCCGGTAAAAAAATGTTCTGAACTCAAGGATGAAAAACATTATATTATACATGCACTGAAGAAAATGGAAACTACTGTCGGCGAAGCAATCTGCTGCAGTCTCAGCGAAGCACCATATACTCCGGGGGATGAAGCAAAATTCCAAATTTACCTTCCGAAGAGATTTGTCCACCTACTACAAAATGAAGATCTACGCTCCATTCAACCGGATGTCTCTACTTGGTGTCCCACGGATGCAGCGGCAGCAACTCCACGAGCTTACCATCCACATCGCAGACAAGCAGCAGTGTTAAAAAATAAATAATTTTTTCTTTCTTGTATCTGTTTGTATTTCTTAACTATATAATTTTTGTCATGTAATCTTGTTTGTACTGTTTTAAATAAAGATAGTAAAAAAAAAAAAAAAAAAAAAACACACACACACAAAAAAGGCAACATATCAATATGTGAAAACACAAAAAAAAATTTTTCACATATTGAATGTTGCCTTTTTTTAAAAGCTCTGGGGTGACCTTGACCTTTGACCTTTGCACAAATAAAAAAAAATATATTTTCCAAACAGAAATACGTGTGTGTGAGCGTGTGTGTGTGTGTGTGTGTGTGTGTGTGTGTGTGTGTGTGTGTGTGTGTGTGTGTGTGTGTGTGTGTTTTCCCCCACCATTTCGGGTTACCAGCATACAGACTGTAAAGAAGTTCAGTTTGATTGCAACTGTCAAACAATGAGCACCCTATTTGAGCTTTGTGTAAGAAAAATTATTCAAGATCAACAGCTATTTAGCCATACTTTACGTTCCAACGCTCCTCAGCAAATTAAAATTTTTATCAAACAGTACAAGCTAGACAACAGAGGTTACAACACTTTTGGGTGGTACAAGTTTAGTTATGGTACAAAATTTTGTCAAAATTGTGGAAGGGCTGCTGTATCTAACCCAGCACAATTCCTACAAGATGATGGATGTTTACAATTAGGCCATGTAGCTCCAGTTATGAGTTACGAAACACCTAAAGAACTTTGCACCATTTGTTCAATCAATATGTTTAGTTGGAAAAAATTTAACCACCTCCCATCAGACAGCGTGTAAAATCCTTCCCCCCACCACTATTTCATACTACCTTCAAACAACCATGCTAATATTCATTCCGCCTTTGGACATCATATGGAAAACATCAAGATGGCTCTGACTGTAAAATGTGCAAATTATGAAGAAGTATTTGTAAGAAATATGGAAGAATTAAACAATATTGTTCAAGAATTTAAATCACTAATCGAACAGGGATACCGATTGAACATGCAAATTTTTGCTTGCAACACAAAATGCCCTCATGTCCCCAGGGATGACGAGCCGCCTAGGTCACCATCATCAACTTCTTCAGCCTATTCCTCCAGATCATCCATGAAGACTCAAGCCAGTCCAAACTTGGAATATTTCTCCTGACTAATATTTATATTTTGTATCCTCATTGTACTTCAATATGCATATTTTTGTATTGTAATAAAGGAATGATAAAATAAAAAAAAAATCTATCTTGCTACAGTATTGTAGCAAGATAGAATTTTTTTAAAACACAAATTGGATGACCTTGAACATGTTCTAACATGTTCAGGTTTTCCCCTACCACTTTTCCTCTTGGAGACCTGAGATGCAGCACCAATGTGTTTCATTACATCTTCATCTTTCGAGCTGCAAACATGGATGTTCCACCACCAATATATGAGGCCGATGAAGCGGAAAACCTGGGGAGGAGGAGATGCCAGCATGTGGATCTAGTGGAGATGATGGAAAGAAGGATGGAAGAAAGACGGATCAGGAAGGACCATATGCTACTTCAGAAAATTTTAAAATTAGATCTCTTCATGATCTTGGCCTTATTGATTGCAATCTTCTTCTACTTGGTATACGCAGTTGTATACTGCCTAAGATGCATCGAGTGTTCAGATAAAGCAGCCAAATTGCCAGTTTTCAACACTACTCTGTAAATAAAATTTTCTTTTTTAAAACTCCAAATGGTTGACCTTGAACATGTCTCAACCTGTCTGGTTGTATCAATTACCCCCACCACCACAATTCCAAAATACCAATCCTGCAAGCAAGACTTGCTTCATTTCCAACTCGGCTACGCTTGAGGTTACACGACACAATGAAGTGGGAATTACTTGTTGACAGCCTTCAATACCTAAAAGAAATCTATGAAAAATTGCACATGCGGCTTCTTCAAAATCCAGGGATGATAATAAAAATGAACTTGGAATACGACTGTCCACTCATCGACGACAGTATGGATGAAGCAGAAGGGGTAGTCCAAAATACACAAGGAACATGTTGCTGTGAAGAAAATTCTTCGACAACATCAAGCACAAGTCCGGACAGCACATATGGGGATGAAGGAGGATTTTTGTAAATAAAATTTAAAAAAATATTTTTTTTTTAAACTTCAAATGGTTGACCTTGAACATGTTTAGACATGTTGAAGAGTGTGGATACAAAATTATTTTTTTTCTTTCTTATACCTAGTCATGAAAAACAAACTCGGTTGTATGGTTTTAAAAAAAAAAAACTTTTTTATTTCATCTGACCACTTTACCCCCACCACCTCTTTACCCCCACCACTCAACCGAGTACCTGAGATACACGGAGCGACTTGCTCAGTTGCTGTTCAACTCTTGTGGTGTGCACATCTCACTTTTTGCACTCAATTTACTTATATTGAGTTTAAATTTAAATATTTAGCCAAATATCAAACATTTCTTAATTTTTCAGCAAAGTTTCAAATAACAAAAAATTTTTTTTTTTCACTTTTGGTTTGATTGAAATTTCACAAGTTCCAAGATCACCTGAGAAAGAATAAAAATAAATATTTCTCAGGAAATATTTCCAATCCGAGTTACGGTAAAGGACAGGCTCGGATGAGTTGTTGCAAAAATTTTAATTTTTCTTCCTTCTGACCACTTTACCCCCACCACCTCCTTATCCCCACCACTGAGCCGGGTACCTGGGATACCGTCTGTGTACAAGTCAGTACATCTTCGGACGCGGTGCTGTTCGGATCGCGTGTCGTTTGTCGCACTGTCGGGTGTTTGAAGAAATTATTCTTCGGCTCTCAGTCTCGGTGGGTAAGTAAAATATAAAAATTTTTTTTTCAAGTGGGGCTGCTGGGACGGGTCAATGACCCCTGACGGATATATTAGGTCAAGAGTCTGATCGCTAGGGAATAAAAAAAATATTTTTTTTGCACTTTTGTGGTTCCTCGAGAAATTTCATTTTCTCAACAAAATTTGAGGAATCGCAAAAGTGCAAAAAAATTTTTTTTTGTATTCTTGCGTGACCTTGACCTAATTAACGTCAGTGACGTCATCATGATGACGTCAGCGGTAATGACGTCACCATGACGTCATAGGTGTGACGTCATGTGACGTCATGTGACGTCATTAGTGACGTCATTGATGACGTCATCACTGCTGACGTCATCGTGATGACGTCATGGCCCAGCAGCCCTACTTTGCCACTACTATTATAACTAAGTATCATACATTACAGTTGTCTTTATCTACTGATAAGTTCTCAAGCATGTAACTATAGTATTGTAAGACCTTTGCTGTGTCTTACCCTGTTACAAGACTGTTAAAATGGCTATGACAATAAATTAATAAATAAAGCTAAGTTTAATCGAATTTGCTATTTCAGTCTCCGAGAATTGGGGCTGCAGGCTCATTTTAATGACCCCCTCGATGACGTCACAAGTACCGTCACAGGAAATGACGTAACCATCCCGGTTTACAGATTATCAAGCGACTGGATTAGGTTCTCTTCTTAAAATTGTAAGTAATAACCTACAAGGGAATGACTATAAGAGAATTATTCCCTTACCTCTTGACTGTATTACGATTTGAATTGAGGAACGAATCTAAACAGGCACTCATTATTAATGAGTCAATAGCTAAAGTATGGAATTTTAAGATCAATTCGTTTGTAGGTACTGGTGTGTGTATTTCGCCCCCCTTATCTAGCACTACTTATTTCATCACTCAAAATTAATTTAAGTGTATATTATTAACCCTCTTATTAGCAACTGTTTATTTCGTTTCTCTGATATTTCTTTAAACTAAATACGTATATTTAGCCTGGTGAAAACTGAGACACGAAATTACAGAGGGAAGAAATAAATACTATAAAGTATTAAATACTATTCACTAAATACTTTTTTTATTACCACCCTCTGAGCGCCAACTATTTATTTCGTCCTCTGGTACAGGCAGCGCACCAAACAATAAACCTGGCTCTCGTGCCGGCCGTTTAGGTGACTGCCGCCGCCACCGGCTCTCTCCCGTAGGCGGCTACGGACAGTTTAAATCAATAACTTAAAAAGGACTTCACTGTGTAGTAAACCCACAAAAGAGGTAATAAGCTTACGTATGACTAAGAAGAAAGAATTTTATCATAAATATTTTAACACAAAGTTCACTGCTTGTATATATTCAAAACATTTAATTAAACCGTTCCGAAACTTTTCTTCCACACTATTATGTTGGCACCAACAAGACTGGCAACTCAACCAGCTCAGTTTATGATAAACGTCTGTGTAAACAAAATGCTTGTAAATCCCTGAGATAGGCAACAGCTGTCGTCGCTCTGGCTGACCAATTAAGACAAAGCCCTCCCAAAGAAAAACAAAGAAGAAGAGAAAAAAGTGAGACTTAAAATGTTATTTGCTGCTCTTTAATGTTCATCTTAACTTTTTAACATAAATATTATCACGCATAACTCAGTTTACAATTTTTGTTTTACGTTTAAGTTACAATGTTATTTTAGATAAACTGAAAATAATTTTCAGTTTATAAAAGAAATTATTTGGTATTTTTAAAGTACAACACCATTTTGTACTTTATAGGAAAATTAATTACACAATTATTTATATTTTTTGCACTATTAACAATTTTTATTTTGGCCCAGTCAAAGTAAAAAAAAAAGAAAAAATGTAGAAACGAACTACATAATTCTAGTTTACCGTGGGGAAAAAAATATAAAACACTTTACTTTTAAAAACAATTTCACTACTTTTTTTCTTTACAACTAATAAAAGATCATTGGTCAAATCAGGTACAAAATCTATGATATTATCGAAACAATTGAAAAATCCGAAAATGGCCCTAATGGACGACTTAAACCCCTATGCAAATAAATAATTTCAAACTATGAAAGTGTCATGGATGACATTAGTTAATAAAAAGGGATTAACCCAAAAAATCAGTGGTCATACAACAATTTGGTTGACATGTTAGTAGTACATGTAATGTGTTTGGCCAGACGAAGGCCTGGGACTTGACAAGAGCAACGTTTCCCATTGACAAAACTGATTAATAAATTAATATAATATATGTAAATAGATGAATTTAAAAAAAAATATTTTTACGGAAAATTCTATTTGTTATTTATATTCTGTCAATATTTATGATATTTACATTTAATGTTTTAATAACAAAAATCAAGTTAAAAAACATTTTGACGTACCTTGTACTAAACCGTTCTCTGTCAAGGCGCCGAAGAATGATCCACTAGAGTCCTAATTGATTACAGTATACATTTTAGCACTTTTATTTTATTTTTAAGAGGTTGGTAACCCTCTTTTTGCCTTACTTAATCCCGTCCACATAGACTAATGATCTATGCGTGGATCGAATTAGTCAAAGTAGGGGAGTGAGCCATTACAGTACAGGGAACGGTACTGATAACATTCACTGGCAGAATGCGGATCCGAACCCACGACATCGCTGCCATGGTCTTGAAGTCTGGCGCACTTATTATTAAACCATCGGTTTAAATTTACTCCAGAAAATCGATATAAAAGAGAAATGTATAGCAAAAACTTGCTATTATGTTATTATTCAAAACTTAACATTCATAAATAAAATATTACTTTGACATTCAAAACGGTATAAGTGTTTACAGCGCGTTTGCTGCATTTTATTTAGTTTCTTTAATTCGGTTTTAATTGTAAATGTATTCAGGATTAACTTTAAATCGAATTTTTTAGAGGTATTTAAAATTCAAACAGATTTCGAAAGCGGAGTGGCGGGAGGTCGAGGTCACGTGACGGAGGGGAAGCGTAGGAGGGGAACGTGTCCTCCGGGCCCCGGTGGCGGTGGTCATTTCATTCGTCGCCGAACGCTGGTGCAAACCGGCACTCTCCCGACCACGGCAGCAACAGTAACGGGCCAACGCGATATAAAGATAGACGGGGTGCTTAAACCCGAGTGAAACCTCTAAGGAGTGTTGACTACGGCACGGTAAGCTAACAAAAGCCACCTGCTATAAATGTTTCGATTTAATTATTTTAGTTTATTCTGACTTAATCAACTTAGTTCATTTCAAAGTATAATTAAAGTATATCTTGACCCACGTGTCCTCAATCTATCTTGAATTACTGGCCCCGAAACCCCCTTTTATTCTGATTTTCCGGCGTTTTCATTTTAAGTAATAATCGTCAGTAGTTTAGTTTATAATTTTATCCGATTTATATTCCCCAGTGCGATTGTTTTAGTTACATTTATTTCCTTAGTTTTATTTCGTAGGACATGTCGTCCCAGATTTATATTTTGCATTTAATTTATTTTTTCGAAGAAGTTTTAAGTTAATGGAACTCTTTTAAGTTATTTATTACCGATTTAATTTGGTGAGTGAACCAAGTAAACTGCCCGTTGCGACAAGCCGGGTCGGTGACTTGCATTTTGTTATCGCAGTCGGCGAAACTAGACGTTGACGAAACGTTTGAGTGCATTATAATAATTTTAAGCAGTAAATCGTAATTCGGAATATTGGTTTTATAAATCGGCTTTCAATCATTAAATTAATTATTTCGACTACCTGGGTGAAAAAACAATAGGTAATTAAATTAATCAACCTTGTTATTTAGTCAAATCATTTTATCAGAACGTCACATGGGTGAAAAACCAACGTAGTAAATTTAAATAATATATTTTGACATTCGTCATTCAATTGTAGTTAATAATAGATTAGGCAGTGACGTCTTGAACCCTGGAATTAACCCTGCCTCTGTACTGAGCGAATCCTGGCAAAACTTGTCCTTTTTTATTGTGGCGTGCGAGCTAAAAATTAATTACGTAAATAAATATTCTCTTGACCCGAAAGTACGTCACAGATGTTTAATAATTTTCGGTTGCATGTGTCTTGCATTTCAGTCTGATCAATGCAACCGTCAACCCCAGTAATACCAGAGAGCCTAACTAGTAGCCCGGACATGTGAGCATTACGCCATCACCTCAGGCTGCTAATCATAGCCCCTGTCTGGCAAACGTCTTCATCAATAGTCGAGATGAAGGATTACTTAAAGGAGGCTAACATTGTATAATATTATTTACTATTTTATATTACATAGATTATACATGTATCCTAATAACAATTATGTAACGGTAATACTATTCCGTTAGGGGGAATTATATGGATTTTTTGTGTATAGTTTTATGTATATAAAATAAAATACATTCGTTCATTCAATTACTTATACATATACACATTTTCTTGTAAATTAACTATGTGTATTAATCAAGTTCCCCATATTCTTCCTCTGGGACACTTTTTTAGGTACTAAATTTGACCAAAATCAGCAGATAACTGTATAAAAAACCAACGTGTTACATTTTGAATGTGTTGTTTTTTAAATTCAAAACAGTGCTGCAACTTCGTAGTGCGGCCTGGCGAGTGAGCGAAGCGAACGAACTCGTCTTACAAAGTTTCCGAACAAATGTTAAGTCCCCCTGGTACTAAGAATTTATTTTAACCTGCACCCTTAATTTTACCAATAGTATAAAAACTGCTCTTAATATTTTTGGAACACAGTATGATTGTTTGTTAAAGTAGTTATGAAGAGCGAAAATTGGCAAGGGTGTTTTATTAGTTTTAACAAATATACTCAATTATTAATTATAGTATTCTTATGGCAACCGACTAAATTTAGCCATTTTTTGTAAATTCTATGTATTTTAATTTTTTTATTATTAGATGATAACAGTTTTTGTAACTTTTTAATTTTTAATGTGATGTAATTTACTTTAGGGTAATGATGTAATTAATACCGAGTTTCTAAGTCAGACTGAAATCTTTGTGCTCATGAAAATATCTTGTTAAGGCCAGGTACAATGTACAGGAAGAAAACTTTCTTCTGGTTCATTTACCAAGACTAATGGCTCTTTAGAAAGCAGTTCTTCCCTCTACTTTTATCATAAATAAATAAATAAATAAATAAATATATATATATATATATATATATATATATATATATATACACACATATATATAGATTGGTGAATGTAAGAAGCTATTTTAGTTAAATTTGTATGATGAAAATTTTAATGTCGTTTTATGTCTTAATTTGTTTAAGTTTTTTGCTCTTAAATTTAGATATTTTGAAGTTGTTTATAAACTTAAAAACGGTGTAACTCTTATTTACAACTGTTAAATTTATATGGCGTAAACATAGCCTAAATAAATTTACATTACAAACAAGAAATTGATTATAAAATGAGTTTCTATCTCTATTATTGCATTGAATAACATTTACTCTCCAATGAAAAATTCATTGGCCAGCTTAACATAACTTAATTTTATATTACAGTATTTAAATAATGATTTATATTTTGTCCTTCTTTGTTTATTTTTCGCCTTTCACGATTATTGAAATGTGTGATAATTTTATGTAATCTAAGATTTTTTAACTTTGTAATACTGTATTTAAAAAAATATTATAAAGGAAGTGTAGTGAAGGAGCAGATTGATCCCACACGCAGTTTCTCAAGGAATACAGATCGGGCCTGTACTATTCACCGTATATCTCAATGATGTGTTGAATAAAACTGAACTGTGTGAAATATGGGTTAATGATAATGACACATTACATTTTGTAGGAGATAAATATCCAAATACAGCAGTGCATAATCTCCAATATGATATCAATATGCTGACTTGGTGCGCTCATAATAACGGCATGACTTAAAACGAGTAAAAAAAGTTGTAGGCTATGTTACATGAACACCCGAAAAATATTAAACATAAAGTGAACATAGACATTGAGTACCATGATTGTGACTGTTTGCAAGAGAAGAAGGAGTGTAATCGTACTGTTTTGAAACGGATACATGGTAACTCGGTACACCGAAAAGTCGGTACATGAGAAATTTCTGTACAACTTGGAGTGACAGATGTTTAATGTTTACGAGGGTTTGACGGGATGGCGAAGAACGGGTGGTGTGGGAATTAGGTACACTACCTGTCCTTCGGGGCGGCGCACAGTGGTCAATTCAATTTGTCTAGCCCTTCAAAATACATTTTTTGGAAAACTACCAAAACGCGTTAGTTAAATGTTAATTAATTATTCAAAAGCCAGCATACGTGGTTTTACCTCTGGTTTTCCCCAAGGTGGGTAAATATGGGCAAGCATTGATGTACGAAAGTGCGATAAGAAATTCTTATCAACCCCCTCTTTGTATAGAGATATTTCCTGATATTTAAGGTTATCTAACTATTAGTTTGGAAAGTTCTTCACGTCATATGGATCATGGCTCTCAATCCAGAAGGTAAGGCTTTGAGAAATATGTATTTATATTAATAATTATTGTTAACGCTAACGGTTACACTCCTTTATTCCTAGTGGCTTAATTTAACATTTAAAAAATTAAATTTTCTTTTTCATTCAAGCTTATAATTTTTTGCAATCATTTGCAACAGTTTTTAATACTTGCATTCGATGGCTTATCTCATTACCAAGACATAAAATCATTAATCAAGACCATAACGGTCCATATAACCATTTAGTTTAATTTTTAGTGTCGGTTGTCACCGTAAAACGAAGAGTGCTTTTTAACTTATACCAGTTTAGACATGAAGCGAATTTTCTATTAGGGAATACGCTATTACGGTAGCACTTACGGTAAGACCTAAGCCCGGGACCTTTTTATTTCTTCGTTTTGAGGTTCCAAGAAGCTAAAACACCGTTTGTTCAAATTCATATATATATATATATATATATATATATATATATATATATATATGTGTGTGTGTGTGTGTGTGTGTGTGTGTGTGTGTGCGCGCGCGCGCGCGCGCGCGCCCGCTTGTGTGTGTGTCCGATTAAACGATAACTTTTTAAAGAAACCTTCGATTTCGATGAAACTTGGTATGGAGGTGTAGGGTAGCGTTCTTAAGATTATATTCGAAAACCAAGATGATCGGACTATGGGAACGGAGTTTAATAGGTTTTCAAAAGGGTAAAAATTGGGTTTTTTTTATGCGTTTTTTATCCTTAATTTATTCGTCTGGGAAATTAATAAACTCTTATATATCGCTCATTTTTTAACTATTTTTAATAAAATTTGGAACATACCTCAATTAGGTGATGAGTAACTAATAATTGGTCAAAAACCCCTAAGGTAGCAAACCTGTATATTAAATCCCATGGCATTGTTTAATTTTTAGGCCCGGTTGTCACCTTCAAACGAAGAGTACTTTTTGAAGAATGGCGTAACGAACCAGACAAAGGAAAAAGAAATGAAGCAGTTTACTCCTTAGTCCTAAATACATTTGATGTTGAAAGACTTTTAGAAGAAAATGAATATGTTCTGAAGAATAAGTGTGACAATTTATGCAAACAGTTCAAAGCCAAGTGGCTGGAATGTCGCCATTGTATAAGCAATTTTAACTGTAGGTACTCAAACTGGCTGGATGATTCAATACAATTTAGTGCAGTACTTCCGGTAAACATGGATGTTGATATTCCATCAACCAGCAGTGGTCCTGGGAGACCAAAAAGCGAGTTTGCTGTGTCATCGGATTCAACAAAAAGAAGAAAAATCAAGCCATTGCTTGAAAATAGTCACGAAGAGTTAAGTTTTGCCTTGCAAACCTCCCTCCGTTCCCTAGGACTGCGAACTTCAGCAGATTTAGTCAAAAAGGTTTTAGAATCTCCAGAAGAATCGAAACAAATTAAAAAGCTACTGTTCGAACAACAAAAAGCTCCTTGTAAGTTAACTCCAGACGAAGCCCTCGCATCAATGATAAAAAATAAACTAACAAAATCACAATACATAGGAATAAGTAAAGACGCAAAAACCCACAATGCCGATATATATCCTAATTAAAATGATGTATTGTTGGCGAAAAAACGTTGCTACCCTGAAGACATCAACGTAACAGAAATTTCCGCGAGTGTTTCTTTACAGTCACTTTTGGATCATACAACCAATCGCCTAGCTACAGTGCAGAAACATGTTTTGCAGCAATTTTACCCAGCTTCAGACGAAAATGTCAAATTGAAAGCAGTCTATAAGTGGGGATGTGATGGAGCTGCAGGTCAACAGAATTATAAGCAACGTTTCACTGAGGATCCAGGCACTGACAAATTGGATGATTCCTTTTTATTTGTAATTTCTTGTGTTCCTCTGAGACTCATTGGCAAAAATGATTTGTTGCTCTGGTCCAACCAACGGCCTTCATCGACCTCATTCTGTAGACCAATAAAATTACTTTTCAAGAAGGAGACAGAAGAAGTTATTCGTGAAGAAGTGTTAAGTATACGAAAACAGATTGAAGAACTTACAACAACCAATATTTGTATTGAAGGAATGAATTTAGAAGTATCACACGAGTTGCACTTTACCATGATCGATGGAAAAATAGGAAATGTTATTTCTGGAACTTCATCTGCAAACTGCGTGGTTTGCAAATGCAACCCTAAAGCAATGAACAATCTGGAAAGTCATTCCAACCGTGAACTTGATGCTGAAGCAATGTCTTTTGGAATTTCCAGTTTGCATGCCCTCATAAAATGTTTTGAGTGCATACTGCACATAAGTTATCGATTGGACATTAATAAATGGCAGGCAAGGAAAGAAGACAAGGAAAAGATGAAGGAACGAAAGAATTATGTACAGGAGAGGCTACGGAAAGAAATGGGCCTCCTGGTTGACATACCAAAACCAGGATATGGTACAACTAATGATGGGAATACAGCGAGAAGGTACAATACTACTTTATTAGTAAATACTTATTAACTTCTTGATTAGCATTATAAGTGTTGGTGTTGTTACCCAGGTTAAAATAATGAAACATCTTCCGTCGATATTTACATTTAACCTGTAATTGTACACAAGACGGTAAATAATGAAATATGTTATACTGGCGATAGATTTCGACCTGTCACACCGGTTATCATCTGGTCCAATCGAAGACTGAAATCGATTGCCATTATAAGATCTTTTATGTATATTTACTGTCTTGTGTATACAATTAAAGTGTAAGTGTAAAAATATATCGAGTAGTCTTTGAAGGCATTTTATTATTTCAACCTCAGCAACTTTACATTCCAATTTAGAGGCGTTTTAAACTTTTTTAACAATCTAAAATTCAACACAATTATTCGGTATTCAAACACAATCACAGACCCACATTATACAGTCACTTTTAGCAGCTGCCTACAAATAAGTTTAATTATTTAATAATACACCAAAAATGACATTAAACAGTTATTATAATTTAATTTTGCTATTAATATTAATGATGTCTTCAATTTTCTTTCAGGTTTTTCAAAAACACAAGTTTGGCTGCAGAAATAACGGGTGTTGATGAAACCCTTATTAGCCGCATTTCAGTTATCTTAAGAACTTTGACAAGTGGTTTGGCAATTCACAGCGCTAAATTTGGGAAGTATTGCCTTGACACAGCAAAGTTATATGTTACCCTTTACAACTGGTACTACATGCCACCAACTCTGCATAAGATATTAATTCATGGAGAACAAATCGTGAAGTTTTCAATTGTGCCCATAGGGCAGATGTCGGAAGAGGCTCAAGAGGCTAAGCATAAAGATTTGAAAAGATTTAGGAGGGACAACACCAGGAAAATGTCGAGAAGGAAAACAATGGAGGATTTAATCCATATGGGTTTCGTTTCGTCCGACCCCCTTATTAGCAGCATGATAGGTGTACCGCCAAGAAAAAGTGGACCACTACCTAAAGAAGTGTTGGAACTACTTGAATCTCCATACCCAAATGACATGAACTGCAGCACGGACAGTGACATGAGTGAATGTGAAGACTAATTAAGTAAATTTTAATCCAGAAAACATAGTTTTACACCTATATATTGAATATTTTGGTTGTTTTATCGTGTTTTTAAACTGTAATTGAAATTCACAATATTACGTTTCAATTTCAAGATACTCACTCATTTTACAAGTAAATGTGTGATTATTAAAATACGATTTTTTGTTCTTTTTCGCAATAACACTTTTTTATCCCATACAAACCTTTTAATAGGTAATTAAAAATGTTAAATTTAACAACTTTGTCCTAGTGGCAAAGCAATTACTGACAAAAAATTAAGTATTTAAACAATTATAATTTTAAACACCTAATTTATGATTTCTGACCACTGTGCGGCGCGGCGGCGGCAGCGGCTTCCCGCCCACAGGAGCAAAGTATAGTCAATGATAAATAATGTTACGTTTGCTATGCGATGCGCTTGATTTTGCTTACAAAGTGATGTGCCTCATTGGTATGTTATGCTACTCTTATTAAAATTGAATACTTTTAGATCCCACGGACTCCTAAAATATTTTTCGTGCCAAAAAATTATATTAATTGATTTGTGAAATAGTTCCTAAAATAGATTTTAGGAATAATATATACAGCCCCATGTGTAACTGACTGACTGACTGACTCACTCACTGATGATCTTAAATTCCTGCAGCGACCGTTTAAGATAGAGACTTGAAATTTGGCATGGACATTCTTTGAGATGTTTCAATTTAGGGAAAATTATAAAACTACAACTTTTTTACTTTTAAACTATAAAAAAGGTTAAAAATCAAGCTTTGTCGGTATCGTAGTTCAGCCGTATCAGCGTATATCACCGCGTGTGGTATCGTAGATCACTTTGCAGGTTTAGTTCTCGCTCGTGTTTAAATGATCTCTTTCAACTACACCCGTGTTAGATACAACTATATAAACATGAACGTCTCATGTCGACGATGGTGTAATGATGAGATTGAGAGCGGTTTATTTCACCAGGGTAATACTTGCTTTGATTTATACATTGTTAATGCCCAAAAACTACAAATTTTCAAGTATCAAATTAGAAAAAATCTAAAAAGACGAGGTGTCGGTAAGGAAGTACTTTGGTTCTTAAATATGTCGCTTGGAGCGCTATTATAGTCGATTAGTTCTCGCTTGTATTTAAATGACATCTTTTAACTACACCTCTTCCCGATTGTTATTCTCAATTGTTATACGCTTAGTTGTTTGCGTATGGTTTTCCCTCTGATTGCTGTGTCATTATTGAAAATGAAGTTTATTGAATCGAAAGCGTATCTTTACATTCAGGTGTTGTCCTCTTTGATTTCTATATTAATTGCTAATAATATTTAAGGTCTTATTATATTTACTAGACTTTAGTTTTCTCATGATGGAAAATTTCTTGTATGTTTTCGCAAAAAAAAATACCTAATACAGTAATTGTAACTTAATTTTTCTACTATTTGTAAGCTGTCTCTCTATATGAATCCCCAGATTGAATATAGCGCTTCAGTTTATAGTTCTGGCGCAGTTTTACTTTGAAGAGTTGAACGTGTCCCAACACGTTTGACATCCGGTCTTTGACCTATTTGCTGCTGTCCAATCAGGCTTAGATTTTAGTTTAGGAAACGATTGAACATATTAAGTTATAGAACGATTGGACTTTCCATTCTTACCTTCGCTAACATTGACCTACTTCCGACTTTTTTTAAGACCATCTACATATCTGATGACCCATCAGGCTGAGAAATATTACAATAACCAATTGAATTAAACTCAATAGTAATTTTTCTCGCTGCCACTTTGTCCGTCAAACTTCCTCAATGCAGTGCTCTCACCTAAAGTCTCGATTAACCCTATTATTGTTGTGATTGAAACCTATTTTATGCTTATCAATTATTGTAACTCTTTCAGTATATTTTTTTATTTTAACCAATAATTCTTTTTTGGCCATTATCTCACAATTGGTATTCTATACTACCATTGGTTTACTACCATTGGTTGAAAATGCATAATGTACGCCGATTTTATGGTTCTTAAGTTGCAACTTTCTTCATTTTAAGACTATATAAAGACTTTAAGACTTCATGATTATAGTACCTAATGCCCTGTGATCTATTACATACTACTAGGGCTCTATTTTTATTAATTTTCTGAACTAATTTATATAACATTTAAAATTGTTAAATTAATTATTGCTGATTTTGAATGATAAAATTGTTATCGTTCCTCTATATGGTACATATACAGGGTGTTTCAGAACTCCCTACCAATATTTTAGGGCATTGTTCCTGGGTTAAAAACATATCTAAATATCATATTTAAATTGTCCGGAAGTCTAAAGTTACTCACACAGCCGCCATTTTGTTTTTTACACATAATAATTTTTATTTCCGTAACGGATGGTTGTATTCAGATCATATTTGGTATAAATCTTTAACATACCAATGTACATTTCCAAGAAAAAAATTAATTTTTTCCATTGTATATTTTCAAAATGGCGGCCATTTTAAATTTTCAAACTCAAATATCTCAAAATCGGTAAATTTTATAAAAATTTTACAAGACACAAAAAAGTTGCCAAATTAAATTACCTAACCAATGGTACCAAGTTTGTAAGGATCTGACAACAAATAACGGAGTTATTGAGATTTTTCTTCATAAAAACATTGATTTTGCTGTTAAAATGGCCTTATTTGCATTAAATTCAATGCAAAATCCATGTTTTTATGAAGAAAAATGACAATAACTCCGTTATTTGTTATTCGATCCTTACAAACTTGGTACCATTGGTTAGGTAATTTAATTTGGCAAATTTTTTGTGTCTTGTAAAATTTTTATAAAATTTACCGATTTTGAGATATTTGAGTTTGAAAATTTAAAATGGCCGCCATTTTGAAAATATACAATGGAAAAAATTAATTTTTTTCTTGGAAATGTATATTGGTATGATAAAGATTTATACCAAATATGATCCGAATACAACCATCCGTAACGGAAATAAAAAATTTTATGTGTAAAAAACAAAATGGCGGCTGTGTGAGTAACTTAAGACTTCCGGACAATTTAAATATGATATTTAGATATGTTTTTAACCCAGGAACAATGCCCTAAAATATTGGTAGGGAGTTCTGAAACACCCTGTATATGTTTCCTGCGTTTCTTGGCCACCCCGTGGCGGAACTGAAGCATCTTAGCCTATACCATATTTTTTTTATATTTCAAATATCTTGATTTTGTCCCTTTTTTCTTCTATTACATACAACGATCCTCTATATAAACTTATAATTTTTTTTATCTTTTCAGAATACAGCTATTACCTCAATCATGTGCAATCATAATCGTATCTCCTAAATTTTTACACAACAACTTTTGAGCATTACTATTTACATAGTTCATTAATATTTCACAACTCCATTATATTTTTTAACGAATTAAGGGGAACTAGGGAGTGGGATTAAACCATGAGCCGTGGGCAAATTTCAAAGCTTATTATTATTTATTGTGAATAGTGTGTATTGGCGGCTTCTGTTACTGTCGTTGGAGTTGAGCCCTCAACTAGCCTGTTCATTGTATGAGGTTTTGACAGTAATTTACGGAATTGGGGCAACCAATTATTGGGTTGGACCCTCCATCAAGCATAACACCTAGAATATTTACATAAATAATATTTATTTCACAGCTCAATTTTTTTAACTATTTACAAAGGAGGGGTATTAAAACCTACTAATAGGACATTATTAAAGCTTTTTTACTATTGATTGTGAATTTAGAGTATTAGATGGTTTTGTTACTGTCTTGGCTGTTCAGATCTTGTGTGGAACTAAACTATTTCAAACGTGACTTTTTATTAATTCAAACTAGGGGGCAACTTTTAAGGGGGCATGGGGGCGGAGCCCCCATCGAGCCGTAGGCGAGTTACTAAATATGTTATTGATTGTGTAAGAGAGGAGGTAACATTCATTAATTTTAGTGGCTGTACTAAACTTATTTTTCAAAAACTCTTCGTTAAAATATTTTGATGAAATGAAAAATAATGTAAATTACTCATTTTTGTCTAGTATTAAAAAAAACGATGATAGCTATACAACATTGGAATAAAAATACCAATTGCTATGGTATATTTTTACCCTTGTTAAACCTCAGGTAAGAAAGAATATAAACGTCGCGGTTCCGAGAAGGCTAGTGGCAAGTTAGTTCCAGCGTTTAGTATTTCATGCTTTACCTTCTCCTTAAACAGTTGTTGTAAACAGCGGCTCTGAGAGCGCAGTCGTCACTGGTTCATCAGTCAAGCGTCGGGGAAAATCCCTGCAGCGATGCTGTGTGGCAAATTGAAGGACTCAGTATCTACCAATCTCAATATTCGTCCAATTTTTCAATCCTTGGGGATTATCCTTGGGGATCCATGATTAGCAGATGGTTATATATCCAGGCATGGTATATCTCAATCAAGTGTTTCCCTTGCCTTGAGATTGAGGCGGCCAAATGGTTTACCGAATTTGATTTGGTGAAGCGAGCAGTTGCGAAGACATTTAACACGCACATTCGGAATTTATATTTAGCCCCATAAAGCCGGATGTCATTGCTATATGCAGCCCCTCGACCGAGTGGCTTTACAAGGAGTGAGCCCCACGGGGGTAAGCCAAATTCAGGCCTAGCCTGAGTCAATGTGATAATTCCTGGTTAGAGAGAGAGTCCTAATGAGGAGAGGAGGTTTTTCAGTGGGTAAACTCGTATTTTAGGGGAGTCTGCACACTACAGGCTGACCACCTGCGTGGGTAATTGCGTTTTTCCTGCATCTCCTACAAAGGATTGCTATAGGCAGAGACTCTTGGCGCAGTATTTAAAAATTAATTACAACATTAAAAAATTAATACACCATTAAAATGGTGTATACCGTTTATGTGCAAATAAATAAATAAGTAGTGATTCACGTTTTGTATTATCTATACACACTGAAGATGCGCCAGCCGTGCCTTACCGCTAGTCTTAACGGCCGGTAGCGTGACGGTTATATCCATACCTGAGGTTTAAAAAGAGTAAAAATTACACAATAACAATACATAACTATTATAACTACTCATAACCTATAACTACAGACATTATCTCTTGCACATGAATTTATTTTTTAATTTAGAAAAGTAAACGTATATAGAAATTTAATCCAAATATTATCAACATAATATTTTACCTTGGTATCTCAATATTATATTTTTCAACACTATATTGCAACTGAATTACTTATGCAAAATATATGCCTACTTTTGTGGACATTTACATTATTAGTGTAATAATTATTTATGGTAAAAACAAGAGACAGTCAATGTTAAAATGCATGGTTAATTTATTACATTATACGTTCTAATTGATTGAAACATGAATAACTACCCCCGTAGTACATTTTAAAGAGGAAGTGAGTTTGTTTGTTACCCAATCACGAGAAAAACTAAGCACGTTAATCAAAATTTTTACGAGGGTAACAAATAATATTATTTTATAGGCTTTCATGTTTAGAATATACATCACGGCACCGCCACACTGGTTTTAAAAGTTACCCCGATATTTTTGTTTACACAAGGTTCATAAGAGAGATGATTAATTAAACCAGTTAAGAAGATGGTGTTTATGATGTAACAATCATATTTTATTGGATGAGGTGCGTGTGCAGAGTAGACAAGTGACAGTTCAAACTTGTTTTTTAAAACATTTTTTTTTACTTTATTGTATAAATAATTCTAATTGTGGCTACTGATTTGCGTTATCAATGCGATCGAATTCTAAGTTTTCCCATAATAGACGCTATTGTGTATGTGTTGTAGGTTCAGGATTTTGTGGTTAGAGACTACTACTGACTTTGAAAGGCAATGAGATGCAAAGGTTGAAAATAACGGGGTACAGCTCAGTCTACACGCAACGGGGTCACGGAACTCGGCTCGGGCTCAAAATGTACCGAGAACAAGCCCTTTCATTATATTACGACAGTACTCGTAATTCATATCTTAATGCATTGAGTACCCACCACACAATCGAAAGGAATCATTTGAGACTTTGAACATTATTATGCAATTATAATATTATAGATTATTAACCAATATTTACAAAAAAATTCAAATGTTGTGTATAAGACAGCATACTACATTTTTTTAAACATACTTGCAAGTATTCATAATAAAATTTTATATTTTTTATACTAGTACAAACAAGACGGTAATTTTAAACGAATAGTTTGTAACAATAACCACGGAAATATGTGTGTTTGTACACACTCAATTTACCTACTGTATTGCCAAGTCAATCGAGAGTTGTGTGAAATATCCATCAAAAGGTCCTTTCCTCATTCCTCAGTGTAAGACCTCTTAAAAATTATTTGAACTAACAGTAAACTCGAAGCAGTAACAATGCTTTTTTACAGCCTAAATTTTAATTTCAATTGTTGATTAAAACTCTTTGTTTTAAGTAAATTCTTTTTCGTTTTTCTGCTTCATATTTATGGCAACTTTATGTCAAAATGCTGCTTTGATTCCACACCCTTGGTTTCTACTTAGACACTAAAAATACGTTTATACAGCGTGTACCGAAACTCTCTGAACCCTATTGTATATTTGTTCCTTGCATTGACACAAATATATTTACAATATAGCCGTGGATCTCTGGGGCCTAGTTTTCTGTCTGTCCATCAGTATGTAATTTTGAATTAACTCACGAGATCTCTAAAACCACTTGAGGTATTGAGTTGAAACTTGTTATGACTGTTAAGTACGTCGAGTTTGCTTTACTAATAAATTTCAACGTTTCAAACTTTTTCTATAACAAAATGGCTGTCAATTTAGATTTTAAAACTTAAATATCTCAAAAAAGTTTGTAATAAATTGTAATTTTTCTAAACGAAAACATGCCACACTTTTTTAGAAAGTTTTCTATTAAAATCGGGTTTTCATTTAGAAAAGTCTCAATTTCTTTTAATTATGGTCAAATGTTTTAAACTTTTCTTGGTATTTATGAATAGACAATTAAAATTTATACAATTTTATGTGTTCTATTTTTATAATATTTCATTTTTTTTTAATATTTAACTTTGAAAATGAAAAATGGCCACCATTTTACAACTAAAAAGGTAGTGATTTATAAGTAAAACAGTCTTGACGCACTTAATAGTCATGCCCATTTTCAACCCAATACCTCTAGCGGTTTTAAAGATATCGATAGCTAAGCCAAAATTACATGCGGTCGCACGGATAGAAAACTAGGCTCCGGAAAACCACGGTTATACTGTAAAATATATTTAACTCGATGCAAGGAACAAATATACAAAAGGGTATCAGAGTTACGGGACACCCTGGAACTCTACGGAATATCATCGGTATGTATTGAGATTTATAATGTGTTTTTATTATTATTTTGTTTTTTCCTATATAATAAATATGCTATCCGCAGGAATGAATTACTATCATTTTAACACTTAGTGTTCTTAGTTGAAAATATTAAAAACGTTGATTGAGAAAACCTCTGTTGTAAAGATTAAAATACAAGGTTCCCTTTGTCTGCTATTGTCAGAAAAATTCTGTTTCCCTTTTCGATTCAGGCCCGTGATAAAATATTTAAGTAATAAATATTAAAAATACAGTAAAGTAAAAGAAAAAAAACGTTATCACTATTTATCAATACTTACAGACACACTAATAATATTGATATTTTTTTTATATCTATACTTGAAAGACGATTGTGGTACTGGTCAAATTGCTTTGAAAATAAAAATAAACAAATTAATCTTAGTCAAATAAGCACAATTCAACAAAACTAGATCTTAAATTAACTTAACTACTTTTTTCTAAAAATAACACGGTTGCAAATATTTAAGATTACAAAACTAATCACAAATTTGTAACATTCACGTTTTTCTCTCTCTTCCTTGTTTTTTTCCGGAAGGGCTTTGTCTTAATTGGTCAGGTGGAACGACGACAGCTGTTGTCTACCTCAGGGATTTACAAGCTTTTTGTTAACACAGACCTTCCCCATACACTGAGCTGGTTGTCAAGCCAGATATGCTAATGCTTACTTTAATACATGGTCGCATTTAATGACTATTTTAGTTTTTGACAGGGAGAAAACTTCATTGTCTGTTTACCAAGGAGGAAAAGGCTAAGTCTGATCAATTACCGATAATCAGGCAAAATAAACTAGGAAACTAAATGATCTTCCTTCCCAACTGTTCGGCAATACCACTAATTGAATTCACTGCACTTCTTCGCATTTAATATAAATTTATTTTCTCAATATTTTAACATTTGGGATTAATTACAGCACTGACTTTTTTATGTCTATACTCGTACTGTACAACGTAATTGTAAAATATAGAAACAGCCTAATAAAAGAGAATCCAAAATGGAAATAATTATGTTTATTCATTACACTTATCTATCTATATATTAATAGGCAAGCATGTTCCTCCTTTTTTCTCAGCTTGTGTACATCGTAGGAAAAATCCGCGCATACCGTTAGAAAGGTATTGTGCTGTAGATGAGCAGAATTACGTTTTCATTCACATCGGCCCACTGGGCTACGCCCCACAGGCTTTCAAAGTTTCAATGTTAATCTGATGGAGAAAGAAGAATTGAATGCTACTGTGCTAGGATAATTGATTAATTCATAAGACGGCTGTTGTAATAACAAATGCTAGCAAATAAGGAAGAACAGATGTTTCATTTATAAAACATTTTAAAATTAATTGGCTCAAGATGAACTGAATTTTTGGTCGAATTTCGACCGGAAGGCGATCTCTAGTACTTATTTAATACGCTAAGGGTTTTTTTTGTCTTGAGAACTCCTCCTACAATTTTCAACCGATTTTCAAGTTTTTGGTGTCGTTGGATAGGGATTGGTTGTAGTTGTTTCCGCCAAAAATTGATGAGAATCGGACTGAAAATAAAGGCGCAATCCAACATTGAAATCTCAAAATTTCCCATTTAAATAACATTGGGGACTGAATAAAGCATTTGAAACATCTGTTAATAATCAGCTGTAAATATGTGTAGTTATTGGCGATTAAAGATACGCCCTATTCACATTATTGGATTGGTCGGATGTCATTGATTTAGAGCTAAAGTAACATTTGTACTGTATTTAAATAAATTGCTCGATTTCGAGCAACACGTATACTAGTAAGAATAATTATGAATAAAATATTTTCTCATGTAGGAGATCTCTTGAATGTTTAAAGCCAAAACATCGGTGGAAGGCGCGTACCCTTCAGCTAGAGGGCCTTGATTTACTGGCTCCCTTCATTCCATGGCGTTGCTTTCATTTCTTCTAATGGCTTAAAACTTACTTGGAGAGTAGATTGTGTTTTTTGTACACAGCAAATAAAATTTTTCTAACTATACAGTTTAAGGAAGAAATGATTTTACTTTTTATTGATGACTATCATTCATGGTAAAAATGCTAACTAATTTCCATAGTATAACATAGCTACTAATGAGTTCTACAGTATTTTAAAGTATCTTATAAAATTAAAGTAAAAAATTGTATTTTATCTCCTGTAGAACTAGGGGCTAATCATTGTAATAATTGTAACAATTGTAATTGTATCCTCGTTGTCAGAAATTTATGAAAGTGACAGTTAAATGTCTATATCGTTTAGTGTTAGTTATAATCTGCTTTATAGCGATGTAAACTAAATACGTATATTTAGCCTGGTGAAAACTGAGACACGAAATTACAGAGGGAAGAAATAAATACTATAAAGTATTAAATACTATTCACTAAATACTTTTTTTATTACCACCCTCTGAGCGCCAACTATTTATTTCGTCCTCTGGTACAGGCAGCGCACCAAACAATAAATCTGGCTCTCGTGCCGGCCGTTTAGGTGACTGCCGCCGCCACCGGCTCTCTCCCGTAGGCGGCTACGGACAGTTTAAATCAATAACTTAAAAAGGACTTCACTGTGTAGTAAACCCACAAAAGAGGTAATAAGCTTACGTATGACTAAGAAGAAAGAATTTTATCATAAATATTTTAACACAAAGTTCACTGCTTGTATATATTCAAAACATTTAATTAAACCGTTCCGAAACTTTTCTTCCACACTATTATGTTGGCACCAACAAGACTGGCAACTCAACCAGCTCAGTTTATGAGAAACGTCTGTGTAAACAAAATGCTTGTAAATCCCTGAGATAGGCAACAGCTGTCGTCGCTCTGGCTGACCAATTAAGACAAAGCCCTCCCAAAGAAAAACAAAGAAGAAGAGAAAAAAGTGAGACTTAAAATGTTATTTGCTGCTCTTTAATGTTCATCTTAACTTTTTAACATAAATATTATCACGCATAACTCAGTTTACAATTTTTGTTTTACGTTTAAGTTACAATGTTATTTTAGATAAACTGAAAATAATTTTCAGTTTATAAAAGAAATTATTTGGTATTTTTAAAGTACAACACCATTTTGTACTTTATAGGAAAATTAATTACACAATTATTTATATTTTTTGCACTATTAACAATTTTTATTTTGGCCCAGTCAAAGTAAAAAAAAAAAGAAAAAATGTAGAAACGAACTACATAATTCTAGTTTACCGTGGGGAAAAAAATATAAAACACTTTACTTTTAAAAACAATTTCACTACTTTTTTTCTTTACAACTAATAAAAGATCATTGGTCAAATCAGGTACAAAATCTATGATATTATCGAAACAATTGAAAAATCCGAAAATGGCCCTAATGGACGACTTAAACCCCTATGCAAATAAATAATTTCAAACTATGAAAGTGTCATGGATGACATTAGTTAATAAAAAGGGATTAACCCAAAAAATCAGTGGTCATACAACAATTTGGTTGACATGTTAGTAGTACATGTAATGTGTTTGGCCAGACGAAGGCCTGGGACTTGACAAGAGCAACGTTTCCCATTGACAAAACTGATTAATAAATTAATATAATATATGTAAATAGATGAATTTAAAAAAAATATTTTTACAGAAAATTCTATTTGTTATTTATATTCTGTCAATATTTATGATATTTACATTTAATGTTTTAATAACAAAAATCAAGTTAAAAAACATTTTGACGTACCTTGTACTAAACCGTTCTCTGTCAAGGCGCCGAAGAATGATCCACTAGAGTCCTAATTGATTACAGTATACATTTTAGCACTTTTATTTTATTTTTAAGAGGTTGGTAACCCTCTTTTTGCCTTACTTAATCCCGTCCACATAGACTAATGATCTATGCGTGGATCGAATTAGTCAAAGTAGGGGAGTGAGCCATTACAGTACAGGGAACGGTACTGATAACATTCACTGGCAGAATGCGGATCCGAACCCACGACATCGCTGCCATGGTCTTGAAGTCTGGCGCACTTATTATTAAACCATCGGTTTAAATTTACTCCAGAAAATCGATATAAAAGAGAAATGTATAGCAAAAACTTGCTATTATGTTATTATTCAAAACTTAACATTCATAAATAAAATATTACTTTGACATTCAAAACGGTATAAGTGTTTACAGCGCGTTTGCTGCATTTTATTTAGTTTCTTTAATTCGGTTTTAATTGTAAATGTATTCAGGATTAACTTTAAATCGAATTTTTTAGAGGTATTTAAAATTCAAACAGATTAAATATTAAATATTTAGAAATGTTTCCTCAATATAGTGGCTCGGTCTAAAACGTTCATATGTAAATTATTTAAAAAGTTTTCATCAATTTTAACTGCCTCATAATCTAACGTTTGTGTACTTAAAGATATATTTTAGATGTATAAATTTTGTTGTGATTATAGATTGTTTTCACTTCTCTAATATCAATGTGGCACAGTCTTTTACACATCAGGTTTTACTTGCGTTTCTTGAGTTTATTTTACACCTCAATAGTTTCAAGTTTTAAGGCGAACAGTCCATATATTACGCGTATGTGTTCACAGACGTACAGTGTTTAAAAGAATTGCAACTTAAATTTAAAAATATTTTTTTTATTAAAAAGTGCATAAAAAAGTTGGATTTTTAAATTGCAAAAAATAAAACTTTACCTAGTAGAAATTACTGGAGTTCTATTAAAATGTACTTTATCTTAAGGAATGATACTGCCGATAAACATAAAAATGGTGGCATTTTTATTCATTTCAATCAATCATATTTTTTAATATCACTTAATTGTTATTTAGAAACAAACTGTGCCTTAAAATGAATTTTAGTTATTATAGATACCTAATTATTAATTGCAATAAAAATACTACTCGTTTTACTTAACTGCAGGAGCTATTTATCACTACCTCACTGCTATAGATTTCCTTGATGTGTAACGGCCGCGTTTAAGTAGCGCGGCAAAGCGGAGTGGCGGGAGGTCGAGGTCACGTGACGGAGGGGAAGCGTAGGAGGGGAACGTGTCCTCCGGGCCCCGGTGGCGGTGGTCATTTCATTCGTCGCCGAACGATGGTGCAAACCGGCACTCTCCCGACCACGGCAGCAACAGTAACGGGCCAACGCGATATAAAGATAGACGGGGTGCTTAAACCCGAGTGAAACCTCTAAGGAGTGTTGACTACGGCACGGTAAGCTAACAAAAGCCACCTGCTATAAATGTTTCGATTTAATTATTTTAGTTTATTCTGACTTAATCAACTTAGTTCATTTCAAAGTATAATTAAAGTATATCTTGACCCACGTGTCCTCAATCTATCTTGAATTACTGGCCCCGAAACCCCCTTTTATTCTGATTTTCCGGCGTTTTCATTTTAAGTAATAATCGTCAGTAGTTTAGTTTATAATTTTATCCGATTTATATTCCCCAGTGCGATTGTTTTAGTTACATTTATTTCCTTAGTTTTATTTCGTAGGACAGGTCGTCCCAGATTTATATTTTGCATTTAATTTATTTTTTCGAAGAAGTTTTAAGTTAATGGAACTCTTTTAAGTTATTTATTACCGATTTAATTTGGTGAGTGAACCAAGTAAACTGCCCGTTGCGACAAGCCGGGTCGGTGACTTGCATTTTGTTATCGCAGTCGGCGAAACTAGACGTTGACGAAACGTTTGAGTGCATTATAATAATTTTAAGCAGTAAATCGTAATTCGGAATATTGGTTTTATAAATCGGCTTTCAATCATTAAATTAATTATTTCGACTACCTGGGTGAAAAACCAATAGGTAATTAAATTAATCAACCTTGTTATTTAGTCAAATCATTTTATCAGAACGTCACATGGGTGAAAAACCAACGTAGTAAATTTAAATAATATATATTGACATTCGTCATTCAATTGTAGTTAATAATAGATTAGGCAGTGACGTCTTGAACCCTGGAATTAACCCTGCCTCTGTACTGAGCGAATCCTGGCAAAACTTGTCCTTTTTTATTGTGGCGTGCGAGCTAAAAATTAATTACGTAAATAAATATTCTCTTGACCCGAAAGTACGTCACAGATGTTTAATAATTTTCGGTTGCATGTGTCTTGCATTTCAGTCTGATCAATGCAACCGTCAACCCCAGTAATACCAGAGAGCCTAACTAGTAGCCCGGACATGTGAGCATTACGCCATCACCTCAGGCTGCTAATCATAGCCCCTGTCTGGCAAACGTCTTCATCAATAGTCGAGATGAAGGATTACTTAAAGGAGGCTAACATTGTATAATATTATTTACTATTTTATATTACATAGATTATACATGTATCCTAATAACAATTATGTAACGGTAATACTATTCCGTTAGGGGGAATTATATGGATTTTTTGTGTATAGTTTTATGTATATAAAATAAAATACATTCGTTCATTCAATTACTTATACATATACACATTTTCTTGTAAATTAACTATGTGTATTAATCAAGTTCCCCATATTCTTCCTCTGGGACACTTTTTTAGGTACTAAATTTGACCAAAATCAGCAGATAACTGTATAAAAAACCAACGTGTTACATTTTGAATGTGTTGTTTTTTAAATTCAAAACAGTGCTGCAACTTCGTAGTGCGGCCTGGCGAGTGAGCGAAGCGAACGAACTCGTCTTACAAAGTTTCCGAACAAATGTTAAGTCCCCCTGGTACTAAGAATTTATTTTAACCTGCACCCTTAATTTTACCAATAGTATAAAAACTGCTCTTAATATTTTTGGAACACAGTATGATTGTTTGTTAAAGTAGTTATGAAGAGCGAAAATTGGCAAGGGTGTTTTATTAGTTTTAACAAATATACTCAATTATTAATTATAGTATTCTTATGGCAACCGACTAAATTTAGCCATTTTTTGTAAATTCTATGTATTTTAATTTTTTTATTATTAGATGATAACAGTTTTTGTAACTTTTTAATTTTTAATGTGATGTAATTTACTTTAGGGTAATGATGTAATTAATACCGAGTTTCTAAGTCAGACTGAAATCTTTGTGCTCATGAAAATATCTTGTTAAGGCCAGGTACAATGTACAGGAAGAAAACTTTCTTCTGGTTCATTTACCAAGACTAATGGCTTTTTAGAAAGCAGTTCTTCCCTCTACTTTTATCATAAATAAATAAATAAATATATATATATATATATATATATATATATATATATATATATATATATATATATATATACACACACATATATATAGATTGGTGAATGTAAGAAGCTATTTTAGTTAAATTTGTATGATGAAAATTTTAATGTCGTTTTATGTCTTAATTTGTTTAAGTTTTTTGCTCTTAAATTTAGATATTTTGAAGTTGTTTATAAACTTAAAAACGGTGTAACTCTTATTTACAACTGTTAAATTTATATGGCGTAAACATAGCCTAAATAAATTTACATTACAAACAAGAAATTGATTATAAAATGAGTTTCTATCTCTATTATTGCATTGAATAACATTTACTCTCCAATGAAAAATTCATTGGCCAGCTTAACATAACTTAATTTTATATTACAGTATTTAAATAATGATTTATATTTTGTCCTTCTTTGTTTATTTTTCGCCTTTCACGATTATTGAAATGTGTGATAATTTTATGTAATCTAAGATTTTTTAACTTTGTAATACTGTATTTAAAAAAATATTATAAAGGAAGTGTAGTGAAGGAGCAGATTGATCCCACACGCAGTTTCTCAAGGAATACAGATCGGGCCTGTACTATTCACCGTATATCTCAATGATGTGTTGAATAAAACTGAACTGTGTGAAATATGGGTTAATGATAATGACACATTACATTTTGTAGGAGATAAATATCCAAATACAGCAGTGCATAATCTCCAATATGATATCAATATGCTGACTTGGTGCGCTCATAATAACGGCATGACTTAAAACGAGTAAAAAAAGTTGTAGGCTATGTTACATGAACACCCGAAAAATATTAAACATAAAGTGAACATAGACATTGAGTACCATGATTGTGACTGTTTGCAAGAGAAGAAGGAGTGTAATCGTACTGTTTTGAAACGGATACATGGTAACTCGGTACACCGAAAAGTCGGTACATGAGAAATTTCTGTACAACTTGGAGTGACAGATGTTTAATGTTTACGAGGGTTTGACGGGATGGCGAAGAACGGGTGGTGTGGGAATTAGGTACACTACCTGTCCTTCGGGGCGGCGCGGCGGCGGCAGCGGCTTCCCGCCCACAGGAGCAAAGTATAGTCAATGATAAATAATGTTACGTTTGCTATGCGATGCGCTTGATTTTGCTTACAAAGTGATGTGCCTCATTGGTATGTTGTGCTACTCTTATTAAAATTGAATACTTTTAGATCCCACGGACTCCTAAAATATTTTTCGTGCCAAAAAATTATATTAATTGATTTGTGAAATAGTTCCTAAAATAGATTAGAATCAAACAAAGTTGAATTAAAACACAATTTTTTTAGAAGCTTTTACTCTTTTCGTTGACTGTCTTTAATGGAAGTGGTAAACTCAGGATTGTAATGTGAGCACTATATATAACCATTTAATTAGGAATACTTGTATTTTATCATAGTCGGTCATGGACGCAAAACAGCAGTTTTAAGGCTTGAAATTAGTCCGCAAAGTTCGCGTTTATTCTAGCATTGTAAAAGGAGCCCCTTCTAGTTTCATGACTCAGACTGAAAGGTTTTTCTGTGATTAATCTTAATTTCCGAGCTTGGATTCACCTCGCTCCCTAAACGCAATTGCGCACAAGACTACTTTTTGTCCTAGTGATGAAAACTATTATTTAGAGCCATCAAATCTTTTATACTTTACTAGGCAAGCATGGTTCTTTTCCGCCTTTTTTTTCTCAGCTTTTGTCCATCGCATAAGGAGGAAATTTGCGCATAACGTTAGAAAGGTAATGTCCTGTTGTAGACGAGCAGAATCCTATAATAATTCAAATCGGCCCTCCCCACAGGGTTTCAAATTATTAACGTGAATTTTATAGAGGAAAGGGAATTGATTGATTGAAGGCTTATATTTTGACTGCTAATGTTTTCAAATGCTAGAAAAAAAAGATTCTGTAATTTTAAATATTTTGAATCCAAATTGGTCATGTATCAAATGTATCAAGTATTTGACGGTGTTGAGCTAAAGCACAATGAAAACCAACAGTACCTAGGGGTCACTTTAGATCGGTCCCTGACATTCAAAAGCCACATACAAAAGACAGCAGCCAAGGTGAGAACCAGGACTAACATTGTTCATCACCTTGCTGGCTCCACATGGGGAGCTAACGCACAAGTTCTGCGAACCACTGCTCTGTCCCTAGTTTACTCAACTGCTGAGTACTGTGCTCCCGTGTGGTTGAACAGTGTGCATGTCAGGGATATCGACGTCCAGCTAAACAGGGCTATGAGAGCCATTAGTGGTACACTCATGGCAACCCCCGTCCCCTGGCTCCCGGTCCTGTGTAATATCGCTCCACCTGAAACCAGACGAAGGGATGCACTTATTAGGGAATATACTAAGATCTTATCTGCTCCACACCTACCCATCCATGATTACCTACCCCAGGAGACGGGCAGATTGAGGTCTCGAAGACCACCACTGCGGACAGCATCCCAGTTGACGGACACAAACTTTTCAATCCATACCGACTGGACTTCCTCCTGGGACTCTTTCCAAGGTCGGAATCACTTTTTGATTGCTGCCCCAACCTTAGCAGTAAGTGGTATGGATCTTCCTCGGAAGCAGTGGACTGTTCTCAATCGGTTCCGCACTGGAGTGGGAAGATGTAATGATTGGAAATACAAATGGGGAATGACAGAAGACCAGTCATGTGGCTGTGGAGCGGAGTTCCAGACTATGACTCACATAGTCAATGAGTGCCCTTTGAGTGCTTTCCCGGAAGTTCTGATGGGCCTTCATTGTGCAAGTGAAGCTGGGCTGCAATGGCTTAGCGCCCTGGATTTAGTTTTATAGAGAGGTCATTAATGTTTATTTTAGTTTTATTTTAAATGTATTGACGCAGGTGCTTTGCACTGCAGAACATCTTATATTTATTTTATTATTATTATTTTTAAGATGGTAGCTGGTTATGACAGCCATACGATGTATATATATATGGTAAATATAAATTGATGTATTACATTTTGAAGTATGGTACATTAAGGGCTCTGCCTCGTTCTAAAAACATTATGACGATATTGCCTAATAAATTGGTGAATCAAATAAATGCGTTTTGGTCGAGAAGAAAGTTTGCAAACGTTTACTCGGGAACAAACTACTACTTTAAAATCATATTTGGATTGAAATAGTTAATAATTGTACAAAAACAAACATACTGACCTTTCGAAGTACCTCGAACGTTCTGCAAATAGTCGTTATTGTTTGCAGCGACCCTTCTTCGATAAGGGTGTTTTGAATAATACTGTTGTAAATGTTGCGTTTTTTGTAATGTAATTCATTTTATTGTAAACCAGTCAGAGTTAATCTGAAATAGTATTTGAGGTAGGGGATGGGATTTTCTTTCTCATTTTGCCTTTGGTTACCGATGGGTCAATTCCAAGCTCAAGTGAGTTTCTTATACTAACTTGTGGTAAAGTTTGTTTGATTCGCTATGGAAGTGGTCGAGACTAGTCGTGAAAAGCCGTAGGATCACTATTTGGGTACAATTATCGAAAACATAGGGAAGAGGGTACAGGGGTAATTACATGGATTTGTTTAAGTAAGTGCAAAAATGACGCCGGTGAAAGATAAGTAGCAATGATAATAACGTGATCGGCACCGCATCATTTAAAACGCAACCCACGATTTGAAATGCAATATCACAAACATGACACATATCTATACATAATGTTACTTACATTTAGTACAACTAGTAATTAAAATCTACAGAAACAATAGAAGTATTCTTAACTCCTTCCGCTCAGCAATGTTAGATAGTGTATCAAATCCCCACATCACCCGTTTATCGCCCTCTCGTCAAACTGTCACTAAAAATCTGTCACTCCAACTGTACAGAATTTAACATGTACCAACTTTTCGCTGTACTGAACTTTCACGTATTTTAAACTGGAAGAGAAACCCAATTACTTAGGCCTAACTGAGGATTTAAAACTAATATGGAAATAACACGTAACTGAATTAAATAAGAAGCTAAGGATGTCTTCTACAGTAATATATTACCTGAATAATAAACAATAGAACTAAGATTAGCAGTTTACAAAGCTCTTTTTGAGTCAGTAGTGAGATATGGGGAAAATGCATGGCGGAGGGCAACAAACACTCACTTGGATAAATTGGTCAGCAGAAAAGGTGTCTTAAAATATTAGGCCTTAATAACACATAAGAGAACTTCATTGAAACAAAGTACAGTGTTGGTAGGCAACTTACCCCAAAAGGAATATAGACGTACAATGTTAGGAACTAAAGGTTTCATGTGTTATCTCTATCATAAAATAAAATTTCCATTGCAATACCGGTGTATGTAAAACCATTAGGGTTAGTAGTACACATTAATAATTCATATCGGTGGTACAAAGTAGTTTTTAAACTAAGGGATAAATCCATATACGTAAAAATATAGGTTTGAATTTTTACTAAGGCTTTACTGTCTGAATAAGCCCCTTCCAGTATACCATATAAAATAAACGAGCATCAATCTGAAACCGTAAGGAGTTCTTACCATCGTATGATATTTTCCTCTGAAAAATGAATTGCGTTATTTTTAAAAAGGGTGGAATATTAGTCTGGGGCACCTGATATTTTATTCTTCCTGAATTATACCTCATAATTTAAAACTAGTTGGTTTAAAATTATATTTCAAATTATAAAAAGGAAACATATTAAGTAAGATTATTATAATAAATTAGGCAATCAGCAAAATAAATATAAGAAAAAGAGGAAGCTCTTAAGTCATTGTCCCGAAAAAGCCACTGATAAAACAACAGTGGCTGCCAGACGGTCTGGTAATTGAATTTTCGTTAGGTGACAAGAAACCTTTTAGCGGAGTTGGTGAATCATTTGGTATTGCCTTTGTATCTGATCTTGTTAATGTAATAGTATTACATAAAACTTAATTAAAGTGGTGAAAAATATATGCTAAAATGTGCAACCACTTAGTACTGATTTATCTCTTGCATAAATTAAAAGTGCCTTCTTTTATATTACCTTCCACACATTTAAGGTACAAGAACTCGCTATAAAGCAGATTATAACTAACACTAAACGATATAGACATTTAACTGTCACTTTCATAAATTTCTGACAACGAGGATACAATTACAATTGTTACAATTATTACAATGATTAGCCCCTAGTTCTACAGGAGATAAAATACAATTTTTTACTTTAATTTTATAAGATACTTTAAAATACTGTAGAACTCATTAGTAGCTATGTTATACTATGGAAATTAGTTAGCATTTTTACCATGAATGATAGTCATCAATAAAAAGTAAAATCATTTCTTCCTTAAACTGTATAGTTAGAAAAATTTTATTTGCTGTGTACAAAAAACACAATCTACTCTCCAAGTAAGTTTTAAGCCATTAGAAGAAATGAAAGCAACGCCATGGAATGAAGGGAGCCAGTAAATCAAGGCCCTCTAGCTGAAGGGTACGCGCCTTCCACCGATGTTTTGGCTTTAAACATTCAAGAGATCTCCTACATGAGAAAATATTTTATTCATAATTATTCTTACTAGTATACGTGTTGCTCGAAATCGAGCAATTTATTTAAATACAGTACAAATGTTACTTTAGCTCTAAATCAATGACATCCGACCAATCCAATAATGTGAATAGGGCGTATCTTTAATCGCCAATAACTACACATATTTACAGCTGATTATTAACAGATGTTTCAAATGCTTTATTCAGTCCCCAATGTTATTTAAATGGGAAATTTTGAGATTTCAATGTTGGATTGCGCCTTTATTTTCAGTCCGATTCTCATCAATTTTTGGCGGAAACAACTACAACCAATCCCTATCCAACGACACCAAAAACTTGAAAATCGGTTGAAAATTGTAGGAGGAGTTCTCAAGACAAAAAAAAACCCTTAGCGTATTAAATAAGTACTAGAGATCGCCTTCCGGTCGAAATTCGACCAAAAATTCAGTTCATCTTGAGCCAATTAATTTTAAAATGTTTTATAAATGAAACATCTGTTCTTCCTTATTTGCTAGCATTTGTTATTACAACAGCCGTCTTATGAATTAATCAATTATCCTAGCACAGTAGCATTCAATTCTTCTTTCTCCATCAGATTAACATTGAAACTTTGAAAGCCTGTGGGGCGTAGCCCAGTGGGCCGATGTGAATGAAAACGTAATTCTGCTCATCTACAGCACAATACCTTTCTAACGGTATGCGCGGATTTTTCCTACGATGTACACAAGCTGAGAAAAAAGGAGGAACATGCTTGCCTATTAATATATAGATAGATAAGTGTAATGAATAAACATAATTATTTCCATTTTGGATTCTCTTTTATTAGGCTGTTTCTATATTTTACAATTACGTTGTACAGTACGAGTATAGACATAAAAAAGTCAGTGCTGTAATTAATCCCAAATGTTAAAATATTGAGAAAATAAATTTATATTAAATGCGAAGAAGTGCAGTGAATTCAATTAGTGGTATTGCCGAACAGTTGGGAAGGAAGATCATTTAGTTTCCTAGTTTATTTTGCCTGATTATCGGTAATTGATCAGACTTAGCCTTTTCCTCCTTGGTAAACAGACAATGAAGTTTTCTCCCTGTCAAAAACTAAAATAGTCATTAAATGCGACCATGTATTAAAGTAAGCATTAGCATATCTGGCTTGACAACCAGCTCAGTGTATGGGGAAGGTCTGTGTTAACAAAAAGCTTGTAAATCCCTGAGGTAGACAACAGCTGTCGTCGTTCCACCTGACCAATTAAGACAAAGCCCTTCCGGAAAAAAACAAGGAAGAGAGAGAAAAACGTGAATGTTACAAATTTGTGATTAGTTTTGTAATCTTAAATATTTGCAACCGTGTTATTTTTAGAAAAAAGTAGTTAAGTTAATTTAAGATCTAGTTTTGTTGAATTGTGCTTATTTGACTAAGATTAATTTGTTTATTTTTATTTTCAAAGCAATTTGACCAGTACCACAATCGTCTTTCAAGTATAGATATAAAAAAAATATCAATATTATTAGTGTGTCTGTAAGTATTGATAAATAGTGATAACGTTTTTTTTCTTTTACTTTACTGTATTTTTAATATTTATTACTTAAATATTTTATCACGGGCCTGAATCGAAAAGGGAATTTTTCAGAATTTTTCTGACAATAGCAGACAAAGGGAACCTTGTATTTTAATCTTTACAACAGAGGTTTTCTCAATCAACGTTTTTAATATTTTCAACTAAGAACACTAAGTGTTAAAATGATAGTAATTCATTCCTGCGGATAGCATATTTATTATATAGGAAAAAACAAAATAATAATAAAAACACATTATAAATCTCAATACATACCGATGATATTCCGTAGAGTTCCAGGGTGTCCCGTAACTCTGATACCCTTTTGTATATTTGTTCCTTGCATCGAGTTAAATATATTTTACAGTATAACCGTGGTTTTCCGGAGCCTAGTTTTCTATCCGTGCGACCGCATGTAATTTTGGCTTAGCTATCGATATCTTTAAAACCGCTAGAGGTATTGGGTTGAAAATGGGCATGACTATTAAGTGCGTCAAGACTGTTTTACTTATAAATCACTACCTTTTTAGTTGTAAAATGGTGGCCATTTTTCATTTTCAAAGTTAAATATTAAAAAAAATGAAATATTATAAAAATAGAACACATAAAATTGTATAAATTTTAATTGTCTATTCATAAATACCAAGAAAAGTTTAAAACATTTGACCATAATTAAAAGAAATTGAGACTTTTCTAAATGAAAACCCGATTTTAATAGAAAACTTTCTAAAAAAGTGTGGCATGTTTTCGTTTAGAAAAATTACAATTTATTACAAACTTTTTTGAGATATTTAAGTTTTAAAATCTAAATTGACAGCCATTTTGTTATAGAAAAAGTTTGAAACGTTGAAATTTATTAGTAAAGCAAACTCGACGTACTTAACAGTCATAACAAGTTTCAACTCAATACCTCAAGTGGTTTTAGAGATCTCGTGAGTTAATTCAAAATTACATACTGATGGACAGACAGAAAACTAGGCCCCAGAGATCCACGGCTATATTGTAAATATATTTGTGTCAATGCAAGGAACAAATATACAATAGGGTTCAGAGAGTTTCGGTACACGCTGTATAAACGTATTTTTAGTGTCTAAGTAGAAACCAAGGGTGTGGAATCAAAGCAGCATTTTGACATAAAGTTGCCATAAATATGAAGCAGAAAAACGAAAAAGAATTTACTTAAAACAAAGAGTTTTAATCAACAATTGAAATTAAAATTTAGGCTGTAAAAAAGCATTGTTACTGCTTCGAGTTTACTGTTAGTTCAAATAATTTTTAAGAGGTCTTACACTGAGGAATGAGGAAAGGACCTTTTGATGGATATTTCACACAACTCTCGATTGACTTGGCAATACAGTAGGTAAATTGAGTGTGTACAAACACACATATTTCCGTGGTTATTGTTACAAACTATTCGTTTAAAATTACCGTCTTGTTTGTACTAGTATAAAAAATATAAAATTTTATTATGAATACTTGCAAGTATGTTTAAAAAAATGTAGTATGCTGTCTTATACACAACATTTGAATTTTTTGTAAATATTGGTTAATAATCTATAATATTATAATTGCATAATAATGTTCAAAGTCTCAAATGATTCCTTTCGATTGTGTGGTGGGTACTCAATGCATTAAGATATGAATTACGAGTACTGTCGTAATATAATGAAAGGGCTTGTTCTCGGTACATTTTGAGCCCGAGCCGAGTTCCGTGACCCCGTTGCGTGTAGACTGAGCTGTACCCCGTTATTTTCAACCTTTGCATCTCATTGCCTTTCAAAGTCAGTAGTAGTCTCTAACCACAAAATCCTGAACCTACAACACATACACAATCGCGTCTATTATGGGAAAACTTAGAATTCGATCGCATTGATAACGCAAATCAGTAGCCACAATTAGAATTATTTATACAATAAAGTAAAAAAAAATGTTTTAAAAAACAAGTTTGAACTGTCACTTGTCTACTCTGCACACGCACCTCATCCAATAAAATATGATTGTTACATCATAAACACCATCTTCTTAACTGGTTTAATTAATCATCTCTCTTATGAACCTTGTGTAAACAAAAATATCGGGGTAACTTTTAAAACCAGTGTGGCGGTGCCGTGATGTATATTCTAAACATGAAAGCCTATAAAATAATATTATTTGTTACCCTCGTAAAAATTTTGATTAACGTGCTTAGTTTTTCTCGTGATTGGGTAACAAACAAACTCACTTCCTCTTTAAAATGTACTACGGGGGTAGTTATTCATGTTTCAATCAATTAGAACGTATAATGTAATAAATTAACCATGCATTTTAACATTGACTGTCTCTTGTTTTTACCATAAATAATTATTACACTAATAATGTAAATGTCCACAAAAGTAGGCATATATTTTGCATAAGTAATTCAGTTGCAATATAGTGTTGAAAAATATAATATTGAGATACCAAGGTAAAATATTATGTTGATAATATTTGGATTAAATTTCTATATACGTTTACTTTTCTAAATTAAAAAATAAATTCATGTGCAAGAGATAATGTCTGTAGTTATAGGTTATGAGTAGTTATAATAGTTATGTATTGTTATTGTGTAATTTTTACTCTTTTTAAACCTCAGGTATGGATATAACCGTCACGCTACCGGCCGTTAAGACTAGCGGTAAGGCACGGCTGGCGCATCTTCAGTGTGTATAGATAATACAAAACGTGAATCACTACTTATTTATTTATTTGCACATAAACGGTATACACCATTTTAATGGTGTATTAATTTTTTAATGTTGTAATTAATTTTTAAATACTGCGCCAAGAGTCTCTGCCTATAGCAATCCTTTGTAGGAGATGCAGGAAAAACGCAATTACCCACGCAGGTGGTCAGCCTGTAGTGTGCAGACTCCCCTAAAATACGAGTTTACCCACTGAAAAACCTCCTCTCCTCATTAGGACTCTCTCTCTAACCAGGAATTATCACATTGACTCAGGCTAGGCCTGAATTTGGCTTACCCCCGTGGGGCTCACTCCTTGTAAAGCCACTCGGTCGAGGGGCTGCATATAGCAATGACATCCGGCTTTATGGGGCTAAATATAAATTCCGAATGTGCGTGTTAAATGTCTTCGCAACTGCTCGCTTCACCAAATCAAATTCGGTAAACCATTTGGCCGCCTCAATCTCAAGGCAAGGGAAACACTTGATTGAGATATACCATGCCTGGATATATAACCATCTGCTAATCATGGATCCCCAAGGATAATCCCAAGGATTGAAAAATTGGACGAATATTGAGATTGGTAGATACTGAGTCCTTCAATTTGCCACACAGCATCGCTGCAGGGATTTCCCCGACGCTTGACTGATGAACCAGTGACGACTGCGCTCTCAGAGCCGCTGTTTACAACAACTGTTTAAGGAGAAGGTAAAGCATGAATACTAAACGCTGGAACTAACTTGCCACTAGCCTTCTCGGAACCGCGACGTTTATATTCTTTCTTACCTGAGGTTTAACAAGGGTAAAAATATACCATAGCAATTGGTATTTTTATTCCAATGTTGTATAGCTATCATCGTTTTTTTTAATACTAGACAAAAATGAGTAATTTACATTATTTTTCATTTCATCAAAATATTTTAACGAAGAGTTTTGAAAAATAAGTTTAGTACAGCCACTAAAATTAATGAATGTTACCTCCTCTCTTACACAATCAATAACATATTTAGTAGCTCGCCTACGGCTCGATGGGGCTCGCCCCATGCCCCCTTAAAAGTTGCCCCCTAGTTTGAATTAATAAAAAGTCACGTTTGAAATAGTTTAGTTCCACACAAGATCTGAACAGCAAAGACAGTAACAAAACCATCTAATACTCTAAATTCACAATCAATAGTAAAAAAGCTTTAATAATGTCCTATTAGTAGGTTTTAATACCCCTCCTTTGTAAATAGTTAAAAAAATTGAGCTGTGAAATAAATATTATTTATGTAAATATTCTAGGTGTTATGCTTGATGGAGGGTCCAACCCAATAATTGGTTGCCCCAATTCCGTAAATTACTGTCAAAACCTCATACAATGAACAGGCTAGTTGAGGGCTCAACTCCAACGACAGTAACAGAAGCCGCCAATACACACTATTCACAATAAATAATAATAAGCTTTGAAATTTGCCCACGGCTCATGGTTTAATCCCACTCCCTAGTTCCCCTTAATTCGTTAAAAAATATAATGGAGTTGTGAAATATTAATGAACTATGTAAATAGTAATGCTCAAAAGTTGTTGTGTAAAAATTTGGGAGATACGATTATGATTGCACATGATTGAGGTAATAGCTGTATTCTGAAAAGATAAAAAAATTATAAGTTTATATAGAGGATCGTTGTATGTAATAGAAGAAAAAAGGGACAAAATCAAGATATTTGAAATATAAAAAAAATATGGTATAGGCTAAGATGCTTCAGTTCCGCCACGGGGTGGCCAAGAAACGCAGGAAACATATACAGGGTGTTTCAGAACTCCCTACCAATATTTTAGGGCATTGTTCCTGGGTTAAAAACATATCTAAATATCATATTTAAATTGTCCGGAAGTCTTAAGTTACTCACACAGCCGCCATTTTGTTTTTTACACATAAAATTTTTTATTTCCGTTACGGATAGTTGTATTCGGATCATATTTGGTATAAATCTTTATCATACCAATATACATTTCCAAGAAAAAAATTAATTTTTTCCATTGTATATTTTCAAAATGGCGGCCATTTTAAATTTTCAAACTCAAATATCTCAAAATCGGTAAATTTTATAAAAATTTTACAAGACACAAAAAAGTTGCCAAATTAAATTACCTAACCAATGGTACCAAGTTTGTAAGGATCGAATAACAAATAACGGAGTTATTGTGATTTTTCTTCATAAAAACATGGATTTTGCATTGAATTTAATGCAAATAAGGCCATTTTAACAGCAAAATCAATGTTTTTATGAAGAAAAATCTCAATAACTCCGTTATTTGTTGTCAGATCCTTACAAACTTGGTACCATTGGTTAGGTAATTTAATTTGGCAACTTTTTTGTGTCTTGTAAAATTTTTATAAAATTTACCGATTTTGAGATATTTGAGTTTGAAAATTTAAAATGGCCGCCATTTTGAAAATATACAATGGAAAAAATTAATTTTTTTCTTGGAAATGTACATTGGTATGTTAAAGATTTATACCAAATATGATCTGAATACAACCATCCGTTACGGAAATAAAAATTATTATGTGTAAAAAACAAAATGGCGGCTGTGTGAGTAACTTTAGACTTCCGGACAATTTAAATATGATATTTAGATATGTTTTTAACCCAGGAACAATGCCCTAAAATATTGGTAGGGAGTTCTGAAACACCCTGTATATGTAACATATAGAGGAACGATAACAATTTTATCATTCAAAATCAGCAATAATTAATTTAACAATTTTAAATGTTATATAAATTAGTTCAGAAAATTAATAAAAATAGAGCCCTAGTAGTATGTAATAGATCACAGGGCATTAGGTACTATAATCATGAAGTCTTAAAGTCTTTATATAGTCTTAAAATGAAGAAAGTTGCAACTTAAGAACCATAAAATCGGCGTACATTATGCATTTTCAACCAATGGTAGTAAACCAATGGTAGTATAGAATACCAATTGTGAGATAATGGCCAAAAAAGAATTATTGGTTAAAATAAAAAAATATACTGAAAGAGTTACAATAATTGATAAAGCATAGAATAGGTTTCAATTACAACAATAATAGGGTTAATCGAGACTTAAGGTGAGAGCACTGCATTGAGGAAGTTTGACGGACAAAGTGGCAGCGAGAAAAATTACTATTGAGTTTAGTTCAATTGGTTATTGTAATATTTCTCAGCCTGATGGGTCATCAGATATGTAGATGGTCTTAAAAAAGTCGGAAGTAGGTCAATGTTAGCGAAGGTAAGAATGGAAAGTTCAATCGTTCTATAACTTAATATGTTCAATCGTTTCCTAAACTAAAATCTAAGCCTGATTGGACAGCAGCAAATAGGTCAAAGACCGGATGTCAAACGTGTTGGGACAAGTTCAACTCTTCAAAGTAAAACTGCACCAGAACTATCAACTGAAGCGCTATATTCAATCTGGGGATTCATATAGAGAGACAGCTTACAAATAGTAGAAAAATTAAGTTACAATTACTGTATTAGGTATTTTTTTGTGCGAAAACATACAAGAAATTTTCCATCATGAGAAAACTAAAGTCTAGTAAATATAATATGACCTTAAATATTATTAGCAATTAATATAGAAATCAAAGCGGACAACACCTGAATGTAAAGATACTCTTTCGATTCAATAAACTTCATTTTCAATAATGACATAGCAACCATACGACATAGTAACCATACGCAAACAACTAAGCGCCCAATTGAGAATAATAATCGGGAAGAGGTGTAGTTAAAAGATATCATTTAAATACAAGCGAGAACTAAGCGACTATAATAGCGCTCCAAGCGACATATTTAAGAACCAAAGTACTTCCTTACCGACACCTCGTCTTTTTAGATTTTTTCTAATTTGATACTTGAAATTTTGTAGTTTTTGGGCATTAACAATGTATAAATCAAAGCGAGTATTACCCTGGTGAAATAAACCGCTCTCAATGCATCATAACACCATCGTCTTTCATTTATATAGTTATATCTAACACGGGTGTAGTTGAAAGAGATAATTTAAACACGAGCGAGAACTAAACCTGCAAAGTGATCTACGATACCACGCGGTGATATACGCTGATACGGCTGAACTACGATACCGACAAAGCTTGATTTTTAACCTTTTTTATAGTTTAAAAGTAAAAAAGTTGTAGTTTTATAATTTTTCCTAAATTGAAACATCTCAAAGAATGTCCATGCCAAATTTCAAGTCTCTATCTTAAACGGTCGCTTCAGGAATTTAAGATCATCAGTGAGTGAGTGAGTGAGTCAGTCAGTTACACATGGGGCTGTATATATTATAAATTTGCAGCCCCTCGCTAAAGAGGGGCTCTAGGGGAGTCTTGACTTTCATGATCTCGTGAAACGTAACTTTTCTTTCGTCCGAAAAAGCCACAATATTAATATCCAGCCTTAATATATAAAACAATGTATGAAATCTAAAAACTGTTTACTTTTAGCACACACTAAGAAAATAACATTTTTCCCCCGTAAGTAAAATTCAAATTTGTTGGTTTAATATAATTTATGAAATTAACAACTCAATATGGATTTATTAAAAAAAAAAAAACAATTTACACACACATATATATATATATATATATATATATATATATATATATATATATATATATATATTCTTGTTTTTGCTGGGAAGGGAATTCCTCCCGGTTTTGATTAGAAGGGAACTCCAGAAATCTTATATATATATATATATATATATTATACTCCAGACTGGTGAAGAGAACTCCGACCGCTTGTCCTTAGAAGAGAACTCCTGTATAAACAGTATATGATTATGCAAAGAGAACTCCAACCATTTGTGATCACAAGAGTACTCCTATATAACCATATATGCCTGTAAAGGAAACTCCAGCCACTTATGATTAAAAGAGAATTCCTGTATAAACAGTATATGATTATGCAAAGAGAACTCCAACCATTTGTGATCACAAGAGTACTCCTATATAACCATATATGCCTGTAAAGGAAACTCCAGCCACTTATGATTAAAAGAGAATTCCTGTATAAAAATATATACCTGTAAGGGGAACTCCAGCTACTTGTGCTTACAAAGAAACTCACTGTTGCAAGACAGAATGGTCTGGGATTATTGGTGAAATGGAATGTATGTATAACCGGATCTTAGGCTTTTGCAGGCTGTAGAATCAATCATAATGACCAACCAGAGACTTGTTGTTTGAATCTGTATATTATGCATATATAAACCATTAAAATTTACCTTCATTTTTATTTACTTACTTTTCTATTTTTAAAAAAACTTAGTAAACAATTTTGTTATTTTTAAATAACATACATAATTGAAAACTAATATAATTTTCAGCTAAATTAAAATGATGGCAGAAACACTAAAAAAGTACAGTTATTTCAGAATTCGGAACTAAAGGTAAAGATGAAAATTGTAAAGAATCCACTTCATCAATCGTTATTCAATTTGTATGTCTTACATAAGGGTTTGTTATGAATGTAATTTTCTAATTTCATGACTACATATTTGATGCTGTTAAGCACTGAGATAATATTAAGTATTGTTAAATACTGAATATGATGTTTTATTGACATGCTTTGATATAGGAACATATAACAGTACTGAATACAGTACTGTTAACTTTTTAACAGGGTTAGCCCCCCCCCCCAAGGTTGGGGGTTAGGGTTAGCGATGGGGGGTTAACCTTGTTGTTAGGGATAATTGTTTTTGAATAAGGAAAGTACAGTATTTGATTTGTTATAATACAATAATAATATAATTACAACACTGATTAAATACAATCAGTATTGTAATTATAACAAATAATCAAAAACTGTACTTTCCTTATACAAAAACAATTACTGTAACTCTAACAACAAGGTTAACCCCCCCCCCTCTCCCTAACCAAGAGGGCTATTAATTATAATGAGTATTGTAATATTATAATAAATTCAATACTGCACTTTCCTTATACAAAAACAATTAACCCTAACAACAAGGTTAACCCCCCCCCCCCTATCAGATGGGGGTTAACAAATTAACAGTACTGAATAAAGTACTGTTAACAGGGTTAACAAGGGTGGTTGTGGTTGGGGTTGGGGGGGGGGGGTTAACCTTGTTGTTGGGGTTAATGGTTTTTGTGTAAGGAAAGTACATTATTTTATTTGTTACAATTACAATACTGATTAAATAAATCAGTATTGTAATTATAACAAATCAAATACTGTACTTTCATTATACAAAAACATTTAACCCTAAAACCAAGGTTAACCTATCTGTTTAGGGCTGCAAAAAGTCAACACAATATGTAACTATTGTAATCTGACTGTCCTAATAAATAAATAAATAAATAACCCCCCCCCCGTCACCCCAACACTGGGGGGCTAACCCATGTTAACTAGTTAACTGTACTGTTTTCAGTACTGTTAACTTACATTAGATTTATATTTGAGATTCATAATTTTAAACTGATACATGTATTTGTAATAAATGTATATTTACCGCCTATAACAATATACTTTGTACAAATAATTGTAACTCGACTTATATTAACTTCTAGACATTACAGTCACCATCACTTCAGTGATTGGTTCAAATTTAAAATTTCGTGGCGGAGCACGGTGTTCAGCTACTATTTATAATACATTTGAGTATTCTCTGTAACATTCCTTTTTCACCCGACCTACTCAACCAATTTTGTACGGTTGAGGTGTCATTTTAAAGTTATTATATAGTACACCTGCAAATGGCAATAAAAAAACCTCATATAATTTAGCACTCTGCCTTTCCGCCTTTCCCTCTAGAGTTTGATTATTTTGTTGAAGGAGCTTTCATAGGACCAGTGCCATGCAACTGGTTGTAAAATAGAGATTTAAGAGCAAATTATCTTCAGAAAATTTTTTTACCAAATACAGACTATAAATCATAATAGACTATGCGCTATTTATACAAGGAGCTCCTAGTTTTACTTTATTGGTCTTTTATTGTGAGTAATCAAATAAAACTCAATAAAATATGCAATATATTTATTATTGGTTAACATCAATATAATAGTAAAAAATACTAATATATATATTACATATTTAACTTATGTATATATATATATATATATATATATATATATATTACGTTTTACATAGAAATTTAAATATTTTGAATACATAGTAAGTAGGGATGGACGGGAATGGATTTTTAATTCGGGACGGGAATTTTTATTTCCCGTCCAATTTCGGGACGGGATCGGGACGGGATTGCTCTTCTCGAATCTATCGGGAAATATTCGTCTTGACTTTTATCTGAATGTCGTATAAAGACAAATTAACGTTAAATATCAACTGGTTCTGTTTCCAAATTGTTCCACTTGTTTTTGTATAAGTTACAATGAACCTCCTTTTGTTGAAAAGATTTAAAATATCTAATTTTTATATTTGCAGTATACAATGAGATAAGGATAAAGTATAAATTTTCTTGTAACCAAAAAAAAATTAAATCAAATCACTAAACAATATACATAAAAAAAAGTAATTTAAAAATTTTATAAAAGTTTTGTTGAATGAAATATTAAAGGTTTTCTATAAAGAATGAAAAGAAAAATTATGTACATAAAAATATAGTTTAAAACAATTGGAAAAATTGTAAAGAAAACAAAACTGTATCACATAAATAGGCCTAAGGCCTGCTCAGTTTAAAAAAAAATTGAAATTATAATAAATATTCACACTAAGAAATGAAGTGGTTCAACAAACCAACGCCATTTGTAACCCCAAGAAATGTTTATTTTTTCATTATTTATTTATACTTATTGATTTAACTGAGACAGGTTCACTTAGAGATTATCATAAAAATTGAATTTTGAAAATATACACAATTAGACCTAATTAATTTTATTTTTATTTCTATGTATTCATTTAGCAATTTTTTGCTATTTAAAAAAAGAGTGTATGATGAAAAAAATCAATAAAAAACAAAGAAAGTTTAAAGTTATGAACCTCAAAATCTAATAAATGTATTTGTAATGTTTAATTTTTTTAAATATATTTAATGGGATTTGAAGTTTTTTATTTAAAAATTATATTAAATTATAATAAGATGCTTTTTACATTATAAAACAGTAAGTCAATTTAAGATTGATTTATTTAACAATACTTTGCCATTTTCCCTTTGATTGGAAAGTCACACAACTTTGCTTGACATTTTGTTTAATTTGTAAGAATTAGACGAATCAAACGAACCATCCCTTAGTTTTCTACTACAATTGATTCAGAAAATAGCATTTGGTACTTGGAGCAAAAAACACCCCTCTTGAATAAATTACTGTCCAAGGTCGAACAATAGATAAGCTAAACAATAGATCGTCTTTGCCGTCCAGTCCGTGGAACGTGGCCGCGAGTATTTGTGCCGTGTATTCGTGCCGTTCCTCGTTACGCCGGCCGCGATCGCCGACAAAGAACGCCTGCCGCGATCGCCGACCGAGATCGCCGGTCGCGATCGCCTATCGAGATCGTCGGCCGCGATCGCCGACCGAGATCGCCGATCGAGATCGTCGGCCGCGATCGCCGACCGAGATCGCCGATCGAGATCGTCGGCCGCGATCGCCGACCGAGATCGCCGGCCGCGATCGCCGACCGAGATCGTCGGCCGCGATCGCGGCCGCCGCGCCGTTCGGCAGTTCCCGACCCGATAAATTCCCGAGTAAAAAAAAATCCCGCCCGATGATCGGGAATAAAATTTCCCGAAAATTTTCCCGAAATTTCGGGTCCCGTCCATCCCTAATAGTAAGCCTATGCTTGCATTAAACTACGAGTATATGAGCATTAAACCATATGAGCATACCAAAACAATGATATTTTTTATGTGATAATCCCATATATTCATCATAATGGATTGGAAAACAAGTTTCATGGTAGGTTTAACTAATATTTATACATTAATAATTTTCAGCAAACCTAGCTGTTTATAATTTTTCCTTATAAAAGTTACCATAAAATTTTAAGAAACTGCCATAGACTTGTGTTATTCAAATTAAACCTAATAGAAATAAAAAAAAAAAAAAAACTATTTGAAACAATGCTCATACTTTTTTGGCATCTTTGTCTTGCCTTTGTTCAAGTTGTCAATCAGACTATTAAGTTGAAGACCTGTTCTTCCTAAAAATCTGTTGTTTGCTGATATAAATTCTGTACATTTGTAGGGCCCATGATTTCTGCGGTTTTGAATGCGTTTAATATTGAAATTTAACTATTGTGAATACATAGTAAGCCTATGCTTGCATTAAACTATATGAGCATTAAACCATATGAGCATACCAAACAATGATATTTTTTATGTGATAATTGGAAAACAAGTTTCATGGTAGGTTTAACTAATATTATACATTAATAATTTTCAGCAAACGTAGCTGTTTATAATTTTTCCTTATAAAAGTTACCATAAAATTTTAAGAAACTGCCATAGACTTGTGTTATTCAAATTAAACCTAATAGAAATAAAAAAAAAACTATTTGAAACAATGCTCATACTTTTTTGGCATCTTTGTCTTGCCTTTGTTCAAGTTGTCAATCAGACTATTAAGTTGAAGACCTGTTCTTCCTAAAAATCTGTTGTTTGCTGATATAAATTCTGTACATTTGTAGGGCCCATGATTTCTGCGGTTTTGAATGCGTTTAATATTGAAATTTAACTATTGTGAATACATAGTAAGCCTATGCTTGCATTAAACTATATGAGCATTAAAAAACCATATGAGCATACCAAACAATGATATTTTTTATGTGATAATCCCATATATCCATCATAATGGATTGGAAAACAAGTTTCATGGTAGGTTTAACTAATATTATACATTAATAATTTTCAGCAAACCTAGCTGTTTATAATTTTTCCTTATTAAAGTTACCATAAAATTTAAAGAAACTGCCATAGACTTGTGTTATTCAAATTAAACCTAATAGAAATTATAAAAAAAAGCTATTTGAAACAATGCTCATACTTTTTTGGCATCTTTGTCTTGCCTTTGTTCAAGTTGTCAATCAGACTATTAAGTTGAAGACCTGTTCTTCCTAAAAATCTGTTGTTTGCTGATATAAATTCTGTACATTTGGAGGGCCCAGGATTTCTGCGGTTTTGAATGTATTCTAAGAAGTGTTCTATAATGATTTCTTTATCTTCCTCAGTCCAGGCTTTTCGGACTTTATTTCTTTTTAGTTTAGGCATTTCTGAGAAAGGTTCTTCCCATGAAGGATCATCAACTTCGTCAGATTCATTACCTGTATGTGTTACAGAAGAGGTATGTGCTCTCGCATTAACCTGCAGTGAAGAATTAAGTTTACTCTCACTAGCTTGAAGTTCAGAATTGTGTGGCCTGTCAAAAACTTGCAGTGCAGAATTATGCTGAGAAGAGCTTGGTGCAGTGCATTGGTCTACAACAGTGGTGGCTTGATCCGCAGTGGTATTAGTCCATAGACTGGTATTCATCATTGCCGGCCGGTCTTGTAACCCCAGTAGGAAATGTCCAATTTTGCCTCTGTTGATTATGTCTACTGGCAAGCAGTAGTTTTTATTATGCACTTCTAAAGTGTGGCTCATAAATTTGGACATGTGTGTAGTAAAGTCTTTACCTTTGAGAAGCGCCATCGTAGCACAATAATGCCTGAGTCCTGTGCATGTAAAGAATTCGGGTTTTTTGAGCGAGCATAAACCTCTTAACTCCCGGATTATGGCTGATCCGTCAAAAGGAGTGTCAAGTCCAGGTCTAGGAAAAAGGTATTTGTTACTATCAGGTATTTTTAACACATGTCTGCAAGACACAATCAGGTCAATACAATCTTCCATACCCTTTGTCATAAGAATGGAACACTCTTGCTCCAACTTTCCAGGAACAAAGAATTCAGATAGAGAATGATACGTTTCAATTTCTTCTTTGCTCAACGTAGACGATAGCAATTCATCGTTAGCAACAGAACTTTTTTCTCGTTTCAAAAAAAACTCAAGGGGAACTTTCGCTGCTTCAACAGGTCGCCTGGCATTCAGTGACAGAATTTGTGCAATTACTAGTTTACAAAGCATTTCGTAATCAGTGACAGTGATATTTGCTTTCAACTTATTGCAGTACTGTAGCGTGAGTTCTGAGACTGTTCTACTAAAACATTTGACATCTTCTGGATCTGGCATGATTCTCATTTTAGTCATTTTTTTCCTCTTTCTACAATTTTCTGCATTACTTGAAATTTCATACTGCCATCTTCTTTTTATTATTAGAAGAAAATCATTCACAGATTGTTTGATTTCTTGCTTTACCTCTTTACTTATGACAGGTGAAATTATTGTTTCATCGATAACTTTTTTACCACATTCATTTATGATCCATGAGAGTCTTGCAGGCATACCCACAACAGCCACATTTCCATCTTCATCACAACCACATAATTCTTTCACTGATTCAATGACAGTCTCGACTTTACATGGATTAAAACAATCGCTGAGTTGTTCTATACTGCTGTCCCTTTTTTTACATGCAAGTAACAGTTTGCTTCCATCTCTCATCTTTCTGGAAACCTGATGGTGATCTTTCTGGTCCTGGTGGCTTTTCAAGAAGTCGTTGCATGTGTATAAAATAAGTTTGTCATTGATGGCAGTTTCCCCAATGTCATCTTTCCACAATCTTGGGATAATTTTTTCTGTCATTAGTTTACAGACATTTTTTGGTTTAGGACAAGTAAGACTACTATATTGCTTGATGTAACTAGGCAGTGATTTATTTCTGGATGTTTGTTCTTGACTGCTTGGAACACATGATTTTTCTTTGCAAACCTGCGCGTGGCGGAAAAAGCTTTTTCTTACAAACATCCCTTGGCACATTTTACAGTTTACATAATTACTCAAATTTCTTTTTTTGGAACAAGGTGGTCTTTTAATAGGAAGTAATTCTTCTCCAACAAGTAAAGAGTTACTGGTGACTGAGGCATTGTAAATGTAATTTCCTTCAATTCTGAGCTTTTCCATTATTTTCTGCCTCTCACATTTAGAATCGACGGGGCACATTTCTAATAAAGCTATATATTTAGCTACCTCAACTTCGGTTGGGTGTTTGCGCACCATGTGCCTAGTTAGATTAGTCAATAAACAATGGCAATAGAAACAGCAGTTCTTCCGATCACACCTTTTGATCCTTTTCTTTGTTGGGATGGCAGACTCACTTGGCGTCTTCTTACACTGCCCTGACTGTGATATGTGATCCTGAAAATTAATAATTGCCTTAAGACCTAATATATTATATGTGTCTCAAAAGTCCCACCCCCCCCCCCCGCCCCCGTTAATTTTTTTATTAATGGAAATAAAAATTTTATCTTTGGGGATGTTTATTTGATCAAAAAAGGTTGTTTTTTATGTATTCAAATTTTCACAACCTCCCCCCAAAAAGGGGTAGTTAGGGAGTAAGTTGAAGTTTTTCAATAGCAAAACCTTGTTGCATATTATTTCAAAGGTCTTGACAAAAGAAAACGAATGGCGCAAATTAGAGGTCTCTACATTGATTTTATCAAAAGTTATGCCAGTTCAAAGTTTTAAAAAATTTCTAGTTAATACCTCAGGAATTAGAGAGTTTAGGAAAAAATTACCAAGTACGAAAATGCCTTAACATAATGTGAAATTCCAGGAAAAGTCATAAAATACTGGAGTTTTTGTAAAATTTGTGAAGGGGACCGCCATATTGAAATGTGGCACCGAATCTATTAAAGAATTACAAAAACCCCAGTATTTTATGACTTTTCCTGGTATTTCACATTATTTTAAGGCATTTTTGTTCTTGGTAATTTTTTCCTAAACTCACTAATTCCTGAGATATTAGCTAGAAATTTTTTAAAACTTTGAACTGGCATAACTTTTAATAAAATCAACGTAGAGACCTCTAATTTGCGCCATTCGTATTCTTTTGTCAGAAATGATATGCAACAAGCTGGGATTGCTATTTAAAAATTTCAACTTACCCCCAAACTACCCCTTTTTGGGATGGAGGGGGTAAAAATTTGAATACATCAAAAACTACCTTTTTTGATCAAATAAACATCCCCAAAGTATAACATTTTTATTCCCATTAATAAAAAAATTAATGGGGGGCTGGGACTTTTGAGGCACACGGTCTTTAATAAATATGAACTATAGTAACTCCAAATTAACTAGTGGGTTCTTGAATTGTTATGGGTTATTAATTCAACTGAATTTGTAAAATTTGAAAGAAACTCTGTCTTAATTTAATAAAAGAAAAAAATTCTGCTGACATTATGAATTTATTATTTATAAAATATGTTATGCTGGATTTCAGTTATCACATTCCAACTCCGCAATCTATTTCAATTATCACTTAATTATTAGTTGTGTTAAAAAGAAAAAGTTATAGATAAAACTGGATTGTAGCATTGAATTATTGCACAAAGTTAGTCCATAAAGCCGCGTCCGCACTGGCCGAACAAAGTTCATCCGAACATTTGTTTGTTTGTTGCTAACCTTTTAGAATGTAAATCATATGGCCTGTTAATTGTTCGTTAAGAATGTTTGTTGATTTTTGTGTTCGCCGAACAAGTTCGCCACGAATGTTCGCCCAGTGCGGACGCGGCTTAATGATAGAACACAATACCATTATTGCATTCGAAACAACTAGCTAATTTAAAAATAATGGAGTTAAGAAAGCTTGCTATTGAAAGCTCTTTGCTAATAACTGCATTGTAAACTTGGCATGCAATTATGGTTAATTAGAAATAAATGGATGTAACTGATCATTGTACCAATGCCAAGTTCATTTGTTTTATTGGTTATGTTTAAAGAATTGAGGAAAATAATTATTTGAAGTACACGTAAAATACCCATGTAGCAGCAGACCTGCATACTAGGGTGGGTCGAAAAAAAATTTTATTTTATTTTCGGAACACTTTAGTGCAGAAAAGTTGCCTACTACAATAAGGATAAAAAGTGCATATAAAATATTTAAATCGGTTAACATCTTCCGTTCGCGCACCGGACTTATAGTTTATGAAAATTTCCAAAAACTCATTATTTTTAGAGATTTTTAAAAGTTATTAAACCTTAAAAATTAAAGAAGCTCTACGTTTTTATGCTTATTTTAGCATGTAAAGAGTGTAAATCAATTATATTCTGTTCAAAAATCCAATAATTACCGTTCGCGCAACGCCTCAGAAAAAATAGAAATTAACCACTTTTAGCGATCTTACTGTGCAACTTTTGTAAGGAGACTGAACTGTTTTGAACAAGAGTGCACTGGTTTGAGATGGTTAATGTGATATACATATATATATAACTGACGTTTTGTAACTCCTTGTGTTGTTAAAGATACGTTGTATTACTCTATGCGCGGGTCGGTCGTATGTCTGTGAATCCTGTCTATCGTATGATTGGTATAAATAAATCCTATTGGTGGATCCCGATCACGCCACCTCTCCTCACGGGTCGGTCGTAACCGAAACCGACTGCATTTCCCACCATCAGTTCTCTTCCGACCACGGCCCTGTCACTACCCTCCACCATGTTCGTTACTTAAAACGGTGTTTTATTTTAACTTTCACCCAACTCCTACTAGTAAGGAACTGTGAGTAAGTTTAAGTATCGACCAGTATAAGTCGATACACCTCAGTTAAACTAGATTGAGTCGTGGTATATCCCCTCCTTGCTCTAACCCCTTCCCCCTCACCATCAAAATCGGCCTTGTACTCGCCGCCATCACGTGTTTTCCTCTTCAGCCAGTCGCTGTGCCGCGCTCTGTTTAGAAAAGGTGGGAATTGCTTTGGTGCCATGTGAGACTTGCGTGATGTGAACTAATTCCTATTGTGCATTGTTTTGTGTTATTTCCTTGACATATGTCTTAAAAACATTTGCTGATGGTGAATGAATCACAAGCTATTCTCACTAGGAGTGTGATTGCCGACTCCAGAAAGGAGTTTTACTGTCCTATTTTTGGCGAACCAAGAGGATTCCTGCAAAATAAACTGCCCACATATGAATGTGTTCTTAGATGCTGCAATGAAGAGAGATACAATCTTTCCCCCATAAGAAAATATAAAAATGTAAGTTTCGTCAAAGTAGGCTCTACGGTTGCGAAACAAATCAAATGTTTGTATTAAAAAGCATCCATTCCGTCGTTGTCTGACTGCCGAATTGTAAAGCTCATTGAAGTGTATCACGATTCTT